>CATIWQ010034736.1:0-25107 GCA_949673415.1 Euphorbia schlechtendalii
AAAAGTTAAGTGTGGGGGTATGATAAGTGTATAATTACACTTATTATTATATAAATTTTATACAATAAACACTATAGTTTTAGTCATTTTTATACTTCATATAAAAGATTTCACGTGGTATGTAGTTGTTTTTTATGCAAATGCAAATACTAGGTAAATCTTGGGAGTAAAATGAACTTTTTTGGAATTATGAAAAAAGAGTGAAAAAGGTGCAAAATGATGCATGGAACTTGAAGATTTGGCTTAGAATCGAAGTTGTCGAAGATTGGTGAAGTTACAAGGAGATTTCTGAAGAAAACTCAATTCACGGTCATGACAATACCTCGCGGTCGCGACCTAGTTACTTCAGAAATAGAAATCTTCCAATCAAAGATTCACGATCGTGACATGTACATCGCGGTCACAACATGGTTTTCTGGTATTATCTTCTTAACTACCAACCGCCAGATAAGCATGACCAACCGCCATCAACCGCCATCAACTATCAACGAAAAGACACTTGTCAGGAGTCAACCAATCATGAAAAGGTTCCTATCCATTGTGGAATGAATCAAAGCCTCTCAACCAATCACATTGATGAGATGCAATATTTCACCAATGGATTTGACTCTTCATTTTGATAGACACAACCCTTCAAACTCTATAAACAGGGTTCTAATCCTCTTCAGTTTCGTGCATCAAGTGGTGGATAGTGTGGAACACTAGAGAGGAAAGCATTAGAGTGCAAATATAGTGTGTGTATAGTTAGATTCGCTATGTTCTTAAGTGTTAGCGAGAAAATTTTTTAAGTGATTCGAATCCTTGTTTCGATCACTAGATTTCTCTACATTCTCGAGCGATTGTTATATAAGTGTACTTGCAAATCACTTATCAATAAAAGTTTTCGTTCTTCAATATTCGTTTGTTCGATATTCGCAATGAATAGCACCCTAGCGGAGGTTCTGTACGGGCCGAGACCGAATTCAAAGCAGATGCAGGAATTGCACGAATTGACGACTCCCATTAAAGAGTGGATACGGTTTGATCAACTTTAGCTTTCACTTGCATACCTTATAACTTTGCTTTGCTTTCTACTTATACTTTCTATTTCGATGTTTATGATATGTCTATGTGTCATAATGCGTATTTCGTGCAAAGTCTTTTATGTTAATCAAGTTATATGCGTTGGCGTTAATTTTAAGAGTAGTTTCGAGGTTAACTATATCGTGTATAATCACTAGATCTGTGATATAACGCTATTTAGTGAGACAACATTTTTGGAATGGTAACTTGCTAAATGTGGCTATGTGAGAGCGACCCGTACTAAGCATAGTATTGATGTTGACCAGGTTTATATAACAGTCTTATCTCATTTGTGCTAGGTTTAGAAAAGTTATTTCATGTGTTGCTCTGCGGTAATTTATTGAACATCTGAGTGTGTTGAACCGGTTTGTTAGATTAGTCTAGTGTGTCGTAAAACCTTCATTGATCTTGCATGTTTTCTTTGCTATACTTGTTCATAGTGAAAATCTATTTATTTAGAGTCTCTAATCTATCACATTTATATTTACTCAACTTTTCATTCTAATCTTCCTATCCGTAAAAATCTCTAATCTATTTTTATTTTATTTACTTTTATTCTTCCCTAGTTTATCTTTAGACCTGGTTCCTTCCTTGCAAGTTCGATATCTTTTAAAACTACATCGCAAATGTATACTTGCAATTATCATCATTTTTCTATGTGATAAGAGGTATTAACAACTCCTACATTTATTTATGAATAAGTTTTTGGCGCAGTTATTAGCCAATAGTTCACGAGATTTTGGAAACAATATTGATTAAACTTATCAGTAGAAAAGCGGTGAATAGGTTTAAAGTCATTTTATACTTCATATAAAAGATTTCACATGGTATGTATTTGTTTTTTTATCCAAGTGCAAAAACTAGGTGAATCTTGGGAGTGAAATGATCAAGGATGAAATTCTATGAAAAAAGAGTGAAAAAGGTGCAAAAAGATGCATGGAACAAAAGGAATTGGCTTAGGATCAAAGTTGTCGAATATCGGTAAAGTTGCAAAGAAGAATCATCAAGCAAAGCACATGTCATGATCATGATACCTATTCACGATCGTGACTAGTCGTTCTTCACAAATAGAAAGTTACCAACCAATGTTCAAGATCACAACATGTATGTAATGCTTGCGACTTATGACAGTTTTGGATAACTCTTCTCAACTTCCAACTGCTGAATAAGGGTGATCAACTGCCACTAACTATGAAACAAAAAGACACCTTTTAGGGAAGATGAAGCCATGAAAAGGTGCCTATCCAATGATGATAAGGATGAATTCTTGCATCCAATCACATTAAAGATGATGCAACCCTTTACCAATGGACACGACTCTTCGTTTTGAGAAATGCAACCCTTCACACTCTATAAATAGAGTTCACATCAACAAATTACATGATATGAGATGCATGGGGAATAGATGAAGAAAATGTGTATTACATAGATAGAAAGTGAAAGTTATAGATTTCGCTAGTTCAAAGTGTTAGAGAGAAAAATGTATAAGTGATTTGATTCTGGTTTTGATTACTAGATTTCTCCACATATTCGAGCGATTGTTGTATGAGTGTAATTGCAAAGAACTTATCAATAAAAGTTTTTGTTCTTCAACATTCATTTGTTCAATATTCACAAAGAATAGCATCCTAGCAGAGGTTCTGTATGAGTCGAGATCGAATTCAAACTAGACGCAAGAATTGCGAGAATTGACGACTCCCATTAAAAGAGTGGATACTGTTTGATCAACTTTAGCTTTCACTTGCATACCTTACAACTTTACTTTGTTTTCTACTTATACTTTCTAATTCAAAGTTTATGATATGTCTATGTGTCAAAACGAGTATTTCATCTTGTGTCATTTATATTAATCAAGTTATATGCTTTCGAGTTGACTTTAAAAGTGATTTTGGGGTTAACAAGATTGTGTATACTCACTGGATCTGTGATTATGCTGTTTAGTGAGCCAACATTTTTGGAGTGGTAACTTGCTAAATATGGCTATGTGAGAGCATCCCGTACTAAGCAAAGTAATATGCGTCTATCCATTCATCTATCTACCAATCTAACCCTCCAATATAAATTATCTTTTTTTATTTTATTCCGTAACTCTAATTGGTCCGTAGAACCGAATTCCTTCCCTGTGAGATCTATATCTTTTAAAACTACATCACAACTATATACTTGCAGTTATCATCATTTTTCTAGTTGATAAGCGGTACTGACAACTTTTTTTATATTTAGAACTTTTATATTATTAGTAGAAAAGGGGCAAACAAATTTTTGGAACCATTGCAGGGGAAGGCAAGTGCATTTTGGATATCAAATTACTAGGGATTGAATGTGTGTTTTGAAGATTAAATACTGGAAGAGTACGATACATTTTCTAATTATATTTATTTATTTCTTTCCTGAGCTGTATGATTTGTTTATCCTAACTTGGATGTGAATAAAAATATGAAATAATCATCTTGGAGGTGATAAGTCATATTATTACATCTGAATTCTCGAAAATAGAAGATTTTCTTTCATTTTGTCTATTCACGTTCACGACTCCATATCGCGCTCGTGAATCCCTATTCAAAACTTTCTGTTTCTTAATTTTCGTAAGTCACGATCATGACATATAGTCACGATCGTAACTTGTGTGAAAACCGCAGCAGTTTAACAGTTATTCGACGGTTATTTTTCTAAACTCTATAAATTGATGTGTGATTTACATCAGTTCTCACTTCTGAAAATTTCAAATTCTTATCTTTTTCAATCAACAATTTTCCAAATCTGAAACCATTTCATTCCTTCAATTTCTTTTCAATTCAACATGGTTCTAATAAATAATTCCAATCTGGTTCCTCTCTCAAACCTTCAAGAATGGTATGAGGCACCATTCCCTATCTACTCTCATGAAGAAGGAGATCACTATGAGATGATCAAGAATACTAAATTTAAGAGTTCCTATACTATTAATGGGAACAGTTTCAATAATCTTGGGGTTTATGATAGAGTGATGTAATACCTTAGAGTTCTAAACTTTATCATTTATTCAAACATGACTCTGGGCAATAGTGTTGAGAACTGCATGAAAATGTTGGTGATGTTGGCATGGAAAATGATAAAAAGGACTGCCTAATTTATCATCATCAAGGAATGGAGTATAAGTTGACAAGAAAGGTGCTTAACAAGTATATGGAATGCCCAATGGACTCCTACAACAAGATGCTTCCTGGATGGTATCATCTACCCACATGGAACTGCCTAACTGACTAGACTTAGTTCAAAAAAATATTTTCCTAAAAACGGTGCATTCGAGATCCTTGTTTGCTCACCTTGCACTTCTATTTAAGTGGTGCATTGTTTGGTAAGTCAAGTTTCGATATTGTCATTCCTGAAGAATTACTTGTAATGGAAACGATTTGGAATGGCACGCCTGTTGATGTTTTGGGAATAATGATGGAGACACTTATGTCTACTACCCAAGTAACACAATATGGGTGTCGTACAATGGTGAATTTGTTGGGACAAATTGGATGAATGACTTATTCCACTAAAGTCTTTACTGATGAAGATGAGATTCCAGAATTAACCACAGACGTATTCTCCAAGTATGGATTTTCTAGAAAAGTACATAGGAGAAGATAGGATCACTCATGATTGGAAATCATGGGAGGAGATAACGAAGGCTGATAGAAGAAGAGAAAGAAAAAAAGCAAGGGAAGAAGAGGGTAAAGCAACCAACCTCCTGGGAAAGTTGAATTAACTTATGGAAGCGCAAATCTCAATTCATAAGAAAATCGATGAGATTCATATGATGATGTTTAACGTTGAAAGAGATTTACGGGAATCTTATTATAAGATTGACCTGTTGACCGAGTCGATCACTTCCAAATGATTATCAACTTTCCATTAAAGTTTAGGATTTATATAGTTTGTTTGTTTGTTTATTTCTTATTTTTAAATAAGTCTCTCATAATGAGGATATTGTGTTCTTTAGTGTGGGGGGGCACTTGTATAAAATCCCAAAACTCTAAAAAAATCAAATAAAATTATAAAATTGAAGAATGAAAAATTTTATTGATTTGGTGTTGTTTATAGCTTAACCATACCTATACTATACTAACATACATTTCAAGGTTATTGTGCGTGTTAGGTATTACAAGTTCGATGTTGGTGCAAATTTCGAACAAAGAATTTTTGTTTCGAGTATGAGCGCACGTTGAGAGTGTGAGCACTTTAGTAGGTTGGCACAACATTTAGCATTTGGCAAGGATGAGTGATGAGTAACATTCAAAGCAACATTCCAAGTAAGTTTTGATATAATTTCAATGCAACATGAATTAGTATTAGTTATATAGTTTTAGTTTAATGCTACTGATAAGTTTTGAGTGGAGTAATATCTAGTAGTGTTCTTACTATGAGTTTTATATGCTATTCTCAAATACGTCCTATATGTATTGAGTGTGTTTAAAGTGTTGGGAAACTATAGCCATAATACTTTGAAAGTGATCAATAAAGGATGACGGTATCATGAGAGAAAAATCAAAAGAAAGAGAGGATAACTAATGAGTTATGCAAAAGGTGAGGAATGGTACGGAGCAGAAGTTGCAACCAGTCAATGAGTGAAAAAAGAAAAGTAACATAGCATGAAAAATGGGTGCAAAGTACAAATCTATACTTCAAAAACATATGTTTGAGAAGAAAAAAAATGAGAGAAAGTGGTATGGAGCACAAATTATAACCACTAAAAAAGGGGAGAGTGTGGAGCATAAAATGCAACCACTAAGAGTGTTTAGCATCCTAGGTTGCCTAAAAATACCTTGAGATCAATCTTTCCAAAGTGTGCTCCCTTTGTCCTTTATACGTTATACTTTATACTATAGTTAAGAGAAGGAAATATTTAGTTGGCTCTCCATTAAGAGCAAAGGTATGCAACTGAACTATATAAATTGCACATTACTAATTTGTGGGAAAATTCGAACTTTTACTTGAAATTTATGTAATATGGGAATGTGGTACTCACTACAATAGTCTTTCGCCAAATGAGGTACAAACTTGAACTACTATTTTATACACTTCTGTTGTATTTACCTCGAGGACAAGGTAAAAGCTAAGTGTGGGGGTATGATAAGTGAATAGTTACACTTATTATCTTGATATTTTTACTCAAAAAATGATATGGTTTAAAGTCATTTTAAACTTCATATAAAAGATTTCACGTGGTATATAGTTGTTTTTGAAGCAAGTGCAGAATCTAGGTGAATCTTGGGAGTGAAATGTCACGATCGTGATACCTATTCGTGGTCACGTCTTGTCATTCTTTACAAATAGAAAGTTACCAACCAATGTTCATGATCGTGATTGCATGATTTTGTCTCTACTAATTCTGAGGGCTTATATTCTTTAATGATGCCAAAAACCTTGTTCCCCACTTCTCTACCGATAAGATAAGAGTTCAAAACATGAACATGTGTTGTCAATACCGCTTATCAAATAGAAAAATGGTGATCACTGCAAGTATACAGTTTTGATGTAGTTTTAAAAGATATCAATCGCATAGGGAAGGAATTCGGTTCTAAGGACCAATTAGAGTTACGGAACAAAAGAAAATAAGATAATTTATATTAGAGGGTTGGATTGGTAGATAGATTAATGGATGTACGCATATACAAAGAAAAGATGTAAATTATATAGATATTCCCTAAGAGCAAGTATAGTAGAGAAAAATATGCAAAATCATCAAGAATACTTCGTACACTAGACAACTTTAACAAACACGATTCTAGACACCCAAATATTCAATAATTCACCGCAGAGCAACACATGAAATGAGTTTTCTATATCTAGGGCAAACGAATTATGACACTTATAAAAACCTGGACAATAATAATACTATTCTTAGTACGGGTCGCTCTCACATAGCCATATTTAGCAAGTTACCACTCCAAAAATGTTGGCTCACTAAATAGCATTATAATCACATATTCAGTGATTATACACAATCTTGTTAACCCAGAAATCACTCTTAAAGTTAACTCGAAAGCGCATAACTTGATTAATATAAATGACGTAAACCGAAATACTCGTTATGACACATATTTGAAATAGAAAGTATAAGCAGGAAACAAAGTAAAGTTGTAAGGTCTGCAAGTGAAAGCTAAAGTTGATCAAACATTATCCACTCTTTAATGGGAGTCGTCAATTCTTGTAATTCGTGCCTCTACTTTGAATCTAGTCTCGACTCGTATAGGACCTTCGCTAGGATGCTATTCTTTGTGAATATCGAATAAATGAGTGTTGAAGAACGAAAACATTTATTGATAAGTGCTTTGCAATTACACTCATACAACAATCGCTCGAATTTGTAGAGTAATCTAGTGATCGAAATAAGTATCGAATTACTTATAAATTTTTCTCGCTATAACTTTGAACGTAGCAAAATCTATATATTTTCACCCTCTATCATACACGCATACTAACATTCATTACCCGCCATACATCCCACGAAATTGGTGTGATTTGAACCCTATTTATAGAGTACAAAGGGTTGCGTCTGTTTAAACGAAGAGTCATGTCCATTGGCGAAGGGTTGCATCACTTCAATATGATTGGATGCAAAGATTCATCCTTATCCATAATGGAAAGGCACCTTTTCATGATTGGTTGACTTCCAAAAGGTGTATTTTCATCTGGTAGTTGATGGTAGTTGATCATTATTATCTGGCGGTTGGTAGTTGAAAAGATATAACCATTAACTGTCACAAGTTACGACCGTGAATCCCATGTCGCGGTCATCAACATTGGTTGGCAGTTTTCCTATTTATGAAGAGTGACAAGTTGCGATCGCGAATAGGTGTCACGATCGTGAATTGCTTCTCTTCATGATTCTTCTTTGCAACTTTGCCGATCTTTGACAACTTCGATCCTAAGCCAAATCCTTGTGTTCCACACATCTTTTTTGCACTTTTTTCACTCTTTTTACGTAGAATTCCATCTTTAATCATCTTACTCCCAAGATTCACCTAGTTTCTGCATTTGCATTAAAAACAACTACATACCACGTGAAATCTTTTATATGAAGTATAAAATGACTCAAAACCATATCATTTTATATTTAGAAATATCATGATAGTAAGTGTAATTATACACTTATTAGATCGTGACATGTATGTCACGCTCGTGACTTGTGATGGTTTTGGATAACTCTTCTCAACTTCCAACCACCAGATAAGGATGATCAACTGCCATCAACCGCCACCAACTGTCAAATAAAAAGACACCTTTTAGGGATAATGAAGTCATGAAAAGGTGCCTATCCATTGATGATAAGGATGAATTCTTTCATTCAATCACATTGAAGATGATATAACCCTTCACCAATGGACACCACTCTTTGTTTGGATAAACGCAACCCTTCGCACTCTACAATAGAGTTCACATCAACCAATTTCGTGATATGAGATGCATGGGGAACAGATGAAGAAAACGTGTATGACATGGATAGAAAGTGAAAGTTATAGATTTCGCTAGTTCAAAGTGTTAGAGAGAAAAATGTATAAGTGATTCGATTCTTGTTTCTATCACTAGATTTCTTCACATATTTGAACTATTGTTGTATGAGTGTAGTTGCAAAGCACTTATCAATAAAAGTTTCTATTCTTCAACATTCATTTGTTCAATATTCACAAAGAATAGCATCCTAGCGGAGATTCTGTACGAGTCGAGACTGAATTCAAAGTAGATGCAAGAATTGTGGGAATTGACGACTCCCATTAAAAGAGTGGATACGGTTTGATCAACTTTATCTTTCACTTGCATACCTTACAACTTTACTTTGTTTTCTACTTATACTTTCTAATTCGAAGTTTATGATATGTCTATGTGTTATAATGAGTATTTCATCTTGTGTCATTTCTATTAATCAAGTTATATGATTTCGAGTTGACTTTAAGAGTGCTTTCTGGGTTAACAAGATTGTGTATAATCCCTGGATCTGTGATTATAACGATGTTTAGTGAACCAACATTTTTAGAGTGGTAACTTGCTAAATATGGCTATGTGAGAGCAACCCATACTAAGCATAGTAATATTGTTATCTAGGTTCTTATAAGTGTCATAATTCGTTTACACTAGATTTTGAAAAGACATTTCATGTGTTGCTCTGCGGTGAATTATAGGATATTTGGGCATCTAGAACCGAGTTTGTTGAAGTTATCTTAGTGTTTAAAACAACTTTAATTACTTTGTATATTTTACTCTACTATACTTGTTCTTAGGGAATATTTATGTACTTTGTATCTTCTCTAATCTGTTCATGCATCTGTTTATTCATCAGTTTTTCATTCAAAACCTTCAAATCATTATATTTTCTTTCATTCCATAACTCTATTTGATATCTAGAACCGAATTCCTTCCATGTGGGATCGATATCTTTTAAAACTACATCGCAACTGTATACTTGCGGTTATCATCATTTTTCTATTTAATAAGCGATACTAACAATAACTATTCATATTTAGAACTTTTATATTATCAGTAGAAAAGTGGTGAACAGTCTCCTTCACAATCTCACTCCCCTAACTCCCCTCTTCTTCAGAGTAGTCTACTCCGTTGGAGGATAGAATTTTGGTAATAAGGCCTCCAAGGGTGTACTTGTGATTTAATAGATGTTGCATAATAATAACATGCTAATTCACCACCTTTCCTTCCACCAGATGGTACAATATGCAGTGCTTATAGCTTGACACTACATTTATGGAATGAAACTTCTATAGAAGGAGATAGGCCATAAGAAACTACCAATACCTGGGTGCCTAAGGTATATGGGTGGTGAATTTCTCTCCAAACCACCCTTTTGGCATGTAAGCTAGCTTATTATAGGTCATAGTTTCCTCACTTCCTCTCCTTACTTGATTGTCTTTATTGCGCATGTCTCATTCATCATTCTTTCTATTTTACCAGTTTTTCTTGAAAACCCAATCCGAGTTGAGTAAGGTACTCAGCAGAGATTGAAGATAAAATGTGCTAGCGATATGCTCAATCTATAGTTTTTAGACTCAGCATGCATCTAAAAATTGAACTTGGTAACAAATTTTTACAAACCTTAAAAAGAATGAAGAAACACATTCACGCCCTCTACTATTTATATTAATCCATTTAAGACCAAAAAGTGGTATAAGAGCGAGTACTCAGCTTTTAGTCTAATAGTCTTTAAGTTCAAGATCCGAAATGGCTTGCAACAATTTCAATTCCGGCTTAGGATAGACAATTCTATCCTTCAAGATGAAATATCTGTAATTAGGCCTCCGTTGTTTGATGGTAATCATTACACGTTTTGAAAAATTCACATGAAAAACTTCATCCAATCTCAAAGCATGCAAGCATAGCTTGCTATAGAGCTTGGCCCCAGAATTCCTACCTAAGGCTAAGCTTCCTAAGTTTAATGAACACTCAAGCTTACACTCTGAATATATCTACTTTGAGGCATTTGAGAAAATTCAAGGTAGTATGTTTGTGATTCACAACCACTTAGCAAAGGAAAGCACTAAAAGCTTGGTGGATAAGATGGCTCTAATTTGACCGGCTTATCTAATTCTGCAGCTCAATTCAGTGCAGCTATTACATATATCCCCATGTCTACTACTCTGGCTAACGTGGTAGTAGGAAAGATAAAAAGGTAGTGTAGATGTTGGTGCTGAGTAGCTAAGTAGGTTGACTACTACTATGGAAACTCAAGCTACACAATTTCATAAGTTTGGTGAAGAACATGCCAAGATAAAGAAAAGCACAGATCGCAAGCTCAAAACCATACTGAAGGAAGTGGAAACAATAAAAGATATTGGGTATAGCATGGCAAAGTTGTTGGAGAGCATGTCCAAGCTCATGGTAAATGATGGCACCAAGATTGATCAGGTAATAAAAACCATTAGTTTAGTAGCTAAGAAAGTTGACAAGCAGCCCGTGATGAACATTGACTCTCTTACAAATAAGTTTGATGATGTTCGCAAAGAAGTTAATGACAACACAGATAAATCAATCAAGAAGGCGCAAACGGCCATTTTTAGGCTATAAGTAAAATTTGAAAGGGGGAGAAGGTAGCTGAAGATGCACTCAGAATTGCAAATTTGAACAAGTCATCTTTGCCTAAGTGTACTCAACATTAACCTCAGCATCAACAACAACAACAACAAAATCAATCAACTTCATCCTACACTCAACCAAAAGCTTTGTAACGCCCTCTTAATCTCATTCATGCAAATAAGGCCTAGTCATTAGAATAGGCTAAACTTGTAATAGGACTTCATTATAAGCTTAGATCAAGACACATTTTGTGTACTGGCCAAGTAATTTTGTAATATTAATAAAAGTACAAGTTTTGCTTATCCAAGTTAAGAGCTTCTTAACTTTCTCTTTTGTTATTTATGTTATATTTGCTTATGAACTGATGCATGAATATATACTAAAGACCAACCTTAAAGAAAAGCTAAAGTAAGACAAATTCCCATATCAAAGAAACTTTCTCTAAGTATGTGGGAGTTGATCTAATTGAAGAGAATTCACTCAGTATGAGGGAGGTTACAATGACAAAGGAATTCACTCAGCATGAGGGAGTCTTACACATATCTTTAAACTATTTATTCAATTAATCTCTTCAACTATCAAGTTTGTTATTTGTTTCAAAATGGGGGAGATTGTTGAACCTAAGTTAATAGTACTTCATAGTACTTAAAGCATTTTGGAAATAACAAGTTGATTAGGATAGTAAAATTAATTTAGCACTAAGTAGAATCTTAATCAATCAAGTTTACTTGAGAGTGTTTAAGGGAAAACAACTCAGTTTACCGAGATAGTAATTAAGTTATGGCTTAGAGTAAGAAAAGCTTAGTTAAGCTTAATATTACATATTTTTCAAGATAGAGAAATATTTAACACATATACGTTTAACGATTTCTATGAGAAACAGAATATTCCTTAGATACTTTTCAAGAGAAAAGGTGCTAAAATTAAAGAAGATATTCAAGTGGGCCTCACAAAAAAAAAAGGTTTCAGTATGAAATGTTGGAGAATCCTCACTAAAATCCAAGACAAAAGGAATCCTCTGACATGTGCTGTTTCTCAATGTCTCCGTTTAAATTTGCAATGTCAACAAGTCAACCATTCATAGAATTCCACATTGCATCTTGTGTGCCTCTCTATTAGAAAGGATTGCTTAAAGATAAATGAGTTTTTTATGCATTAGATTAATGGATTAATCTCGTGCCTTAACGTTTAAAATCTCTATCCCTAAACATCCTAAAATTGTTTCAAACAGGCAAATTTGAAAGATTTGAAGAGAAGAGAAATTGAGCAAGTTTTCAAGGTGAGAAGTTTGCAACGGCTACTTCCAAGATACTCAACTATAAGTAGAAGACTGGAGTAGACATTCAAACTTGGTTAAATCATTCCCAGCTTTCAAAAATTCCAACTCAAGAGATCAAGTAAACGCAACTCATTCAAATCTTTTTATAATAGAGAGATAGAACTCAAGATTTAACATTGTAAAGAATTCAATGAATTTTATAAGTTGAAATCCTCTATTCGTATTTTCTTTTCAAGAAATTTGAGTGACAATTTAAGAAGGGTACCCAAGCTGTGCTTGAGAGGTAGTTAGAAAGAAATGTACTTTCTATAATCATGTCTACCCACTATAAAGGCTTCTCTGCCTAAGGAAGGAAGGAAACACTAGTGCATTAAAGCTCAAAAAGGAATCTGGGGACTAGAGGTAGGCTAGGGGCTGAACCAGAATAAATCTCAGGTGTTAACATTCTATCCTTACTCGATTGTCTTTATTGCACATATCTCATTCATCATTCTTGTTATTTTATATGTGTTTCGTGAAAAACCAATCCGATCTGAGTAAAGTACTCAGTAGCGATTGAAGATAAATTGTGCCAGTGAAGCTGAGCAGTTTATAGTTTTTAGACCTAAACTAAACATGGTAACAAATTTTTACAAACCTTCAAAAGAACCAAGAAACACAGTCAACCCCCCTCTGCTGTTTATATTAAGCCATTTATGACCAACACAATGACAGGGTTTGATCTTTTGGGAGCAATTTTGAAAGAGATGATAATTCAAAAGTTGAGATGAAGAGAGTTTTTTGTAAAGTGAATTGAAGATGAACAGTTGATAGGAATTTATATTATTTCAGGGATAGGAGGGTAATTTAATCTATTAAAAATTGTGACAGTTATAGCATATACTATCTAAAACGTACGTAGATTACATAGGTTTAACTAACGGTAGAATATGAATGATTTTCACTATGGATACGTCAAATATTACAGGTTTTTGAATTTTGAATTTGGTAATTATTCACGGGTTACAACTTCTGACTTTGCTTGATAGATCGCACTTTAGATGGACTAAAGCATTTGAATTATTTTGATGTCAGTTCTTTTTCTGAGATTGCTGACTTCTTCTGAGCTGATTTCACATAGTATTGATCATACCAATTTCTTCTTTAAGGAAGATGAAATGATCTTTTCTGAGGGTTTTTGTGAAAATATTTGCTGTTTGATCTTCAGTGGATATATATACCAACTTGACATCCTTCTTCCTGCTATGTTGAATAGGATTTTTCGATAAGTCAATAGCACTTTTATTGTCACATAAAACTTTAATGCAATCTGACTTAATTCCATAATCTTCATGCTGTTGCTTTATCTAGAGGGCTTAAGCGAAATAGCTACCTACAGCCATATATTCAGCTTCTGTTATGGATAGTGCAATAGAGATTTTCCTTTTGTTATACAATGAAATAATGCTGTCTCCAAGAATGTGACATCCTCTAGTAGTGCCCTTTCTTTTGAGTAGATCTCTTCCATAATATGCATTAATAAATCCTCTTAAAGAGAAATCTCCATTGTTGGGGTACCATAGTCCACCATTTATGGTTTTAAGGAGATATCTCAAAATTCATTTTACTGCATTGAGATGAGATTCTTCGAGATCATTTTTATATCTTGCGCAATAGCATACAACATCATAAGTATCTGGCCTACTAGCTGTTATATATAGAAGAGATCCAATCATCTGTAGAGCTTTAGGTTTACTTTCTTTCCTTTTGAGTTTTTACTAAGAATGGTGTTTGATGCCATAGGAGTTGACATCTCCTTTCCTTTCTCCATATCGAACTTCTTCAAGATTTCCTTAGTATAATTTGATTGGTTGATGGATATACCATTTGAACTTTACTTGATTTGAAGTCCAAGGAAGAAGGTGAGCTCTCCCGTCATCGACATCTCAAATTCATTCTTCATCTGAGAGTTGAATTCTCTACATAGTTTGTCATCAGTAGCTCAAAATATTATATCCTCAATCTTAGGTTTCCTTCCTTTCCAAATCTGATAAGGTGTTTTATCAAGAACAGCTCTAATGTTAACTCTGTTAAGAATGTAGCATGTTGTGTGACTACTTTAGCCTAAAAATACTTAGGTAAGTTATTGTCATTGAGCATAGATCGAACCATTTTGACTATAGTTTTGTTCTTTCTCTCAACAATCCATTATGTTGTGGAGTGTGAGGAGCAGAGAAATTGTGCTCAATACCTCTAGCATCATAGAATCTAGTTTATAGCTTATTTTCAAAGTCTCTACCATAATCACTTCTAATTTTGAAAGTAAAACATTTTTTTAACTTCAACTCTATTGCATAGTTTGGAGAAGCTCTCATAAACTTCATCCTTGCTATTGAGCAAGACAACCCAAGTATACGTGATAGTCATCTACTATTACCAAGGTATATCTATGTTTACCCATGCTCATGTGTTGAACAGGCCCAAAAAGATCTATGTGTACAAGTTCAAGAACTCTTTTTGAAGAAACATAAGATTTAGATGCAACACTCTTTTTAAATTATTTACCATATTGACATGCATTACATAAATGATCTTTTTCAATGTTTAAACTTGGCAGACCCTTAACAAGTTTTTGTTTAGCTAGTTTGGTTAGAAGATTCATGTTAGCATGACCCAATCTTCTATGCCATAGCTAGGATTCCTCTTCTTTGGACATTGAACAAATATCTTTTCTTGATTTATCATTTATATTGATGATAAATATATTATTATTTCTAGGTGCATAAAGAATGGTTTGATTTATGTTTATGTCAATGATGGAGCACACCGTTTTGAGTCAAAGATTACTTTTCTTCCTTGACCACATAGTTGAGCTACAATCAGAAGATTAAACTTTAGGCCATCTACTAAGGAGACTTCATCTATCTTGATTTCAAATCCTATGGTTCCTTTACCAATTATATTTCCTTTCTTGTTTTCTCCAAAGCTCACATTTCCATATCTTTTTCCTTCAAGAGAGATGAATGATCCTTCATCTTCTGTCATGTGTCTTGAGCATCCACTATCAATGTACCAAAGTTACTGACCTTCTGTGGACGTAAGACTTATCTACAAAAGAAAATGGTTAAAATCATCGAACCTAGTTTCCCTTGGGTTCAGGTGCATTATAAACTAAATCAGGCTAGGTGTAAATATTATAATATCCATTTTTGTGTCTACACACAATAGTTATGTGATTTTTCTTTCTATAGAAATTGCAGCGAAGATTGAAAGTATTATGCTATTGAGGTTATGGAGTAGGATAGACCAAAAGGCTCCTAGATTTGTTGCTTCTGAGGGAACAGTCTTCTTTTATTAGAGAAATTCCTATGATTTATCCTCTGATTATTTTCTCTCCTTTGACATGTGTTGGTTATACTGGTAGTTGAATCTTTGAGGAGTCTTTTAGCTACATGTTAAGGCTTGTTTCTGAGGCAGATCCTTCTACTGATTTTCTTTCTAAACAATTTTTAACTTCTAAACTTACTCCTTCTTCTGAGGATTGACTATGTCAGGTAGAGGTATTTTTCCCAACAGATGTCCTTCGATCATCATCACTCTTCTGTTGAGTTCTACTACATTGACTCCCACCAGTATAAGTTCCTTCTTGTGCTTTTTTACTTCAGTCTCTAGTTCTCTCTACCTTTTGTAGAGAGAATTTGTTGTGTTATCTCTAGCTCTATCATGAATGCAGAAGTCCTCAAAATCTTCTTCAAGAAGCTTCACGTGTGTTGGCCCTTAGACGGCTTAATTACGCAACAGAGGGATGTGAATGCTTCTCTTGGTTACTTTTTGATTTTTAAAAAATATTTTCCAAGTTAAATTTTTTATATGAGTGTGCTAAGTGCTGCGTGCTGAGTTGGTCTAAAACTTATAAACTACTCAACTTTTCTAGCATAGTTTATCTTCAATCGTATGGTGAGTACTCTACTCAGCACAGATTGGTTTTTCAAGCAAAATAAAAAACAAAGATAGAATAATGCATGAGATAAAAGTGTGAGCAGGCGGTACAAAGTGGTGGATCGAGAGTGCACGGAGGTGAGAGGCGCGGTCCACCGGGGTGTTTGAAAAGTGCACCGAGTTGGGGAACCGGAATAGGTTGAAAGAGAGGGCGAAAACATTTTAGATTAGTTCGAACCTGAATCCTCCATCTCTTAGTGTGGAGTCGCCACCTGGATTAGCTCTTTCTAGGAATTAGAGTCCTATGAGGCTTAACGTCCGGGAGACGGCCCACCAAGATACAGAGATTCGGGTATGGGATAAGTTGCTTATTTCTTATGTGATCACATTATATTACATCTATAGAAAATCGTATTTTCTTAGTTACACATATTCATGCTTAGGTCGTTTTTGGAGTTTATATGCATGATTCACGTATAGAAAAAAGTAGTAAATCCATCCACAAAATAGTAAATAAATGTGGAAAATTAACGGTTACAAAAATTTAAGAAATCGGGGGATGCAACCTCCTGCTAACCTATTAATTACATTTCCTCAAAAATATATGGAATACCCGAAGGAAAATAAAATCCTAGGCATACATCTAATCTGCACCCACAAAGGTTATCACAAGATATTGCACGTATGTTTGATTTGATTTTAGCGAGGCCCATGTGGCCTAATTAAAACATCGATGATTAAAGTTGTTATTTTAAATAAAAAAAGGTTCATCATTATTTACACGTATGTGACCAATTTTATTAGTGAAAATGATCGCATGGCATAAGGTGAGGTCTATTATCCGGGGAAAAATTTTAATTCCCATCGTTAGGCTATTCTAAAATAAAAATTAAAAAGAAATAAAAAATGAAGAAGAGAATTACAACATTTACAATAATAAGGAATAAAAATAATTCTTAGGTCCACAAATAAAAATCAGAAAGAGATAAAGCAGACGATGAGAGCGGAATTCACAGTTCTAGGAACTCGGAGGCTTACCCTTTCGGAGTGAATCCACTTCGGCGTATCCGTTTGATCCCCGGGAACATTCCTCGTTCGTTTTGGTTTAATTGTAATTTAATTAGAAAATAAGTGTTTATTTATCCAAAAGATAATGAGACTCGAGTTCTAAATTTGTTTTAGATCCGAGAATATCTAAGGATATTTGAAGAAATGGTAAATGAAAAAAGGATTTAAAAACAATTAAAATTTGGAATCCAAATATCTTTTGGATCCGAATATCTTTGAAGAAAATATTTATCCGAAACATAATCAGACTCGGGTGCAAAATTTGTTTTAGACCCGAGAATATCTGAGGATATTTAAGAAATGTAGGAAGAAGAATGATTTGAAAATAATCAAGATTTGGGATCCAAATGTGTTTTGTATCTAAATTATTCAAAAGAAATTGAAAGAAGATATTTTTGGTGTTTTTCTCATTATCTTTTTCTCTGAAAATCTATTTTTTTGTCTAAAATTTCGAGCCCCCTTCAATCCAAAAAAGTCCTGAATTTATAGAAATTCAGGACGGACTAAACCAGGCTCACCGAAGAGTTTGGCGAAGCCCTCGTTGAAGAGTTCAGCGAGGCCTAGTGCCCAAAGAAATCCCATTTTTGGGATTTCTTTGGGCTATCGCTAGAGCCCCTTATTTTTTTATTTTATATATATATATATATATATATATATATATATATCTATCTATCTATATTTCCAAATAACCCAATTAAATTATTTTAGACCCTTAAAAATATTATAAGCCTTTAAATTTTCACTTTAAGCCATTTAAATATTTTCTACGGTCCTAAATATTTATTTAGGATCCCAAAGATTATTTTTAACGATGAGAACTCTCATTGAAAATCATCGAATGGTCAAAAATCGTGTGATTCGAGGATAAATATCCTGAAAAACCATCATCATTGAACGCGCGAGTCGATACAAAATCCCATGCTCAAAGCTTCCCCTCGTGTGATAATTACTGGTTTTATAACCAATATGATCACACGAAAAGAGCATAGGGATAGAGAGAATACTTGACCGGTGTGGTTAGTGACTTCTTGTTCCCAATTGGTGATAACATAGGCCTTTCTTTCTGGCGTTGTGTCTTCATAAGGTTGTCAGTTTCTTTCTGCGGCATCCCTTTAGTGGTTGATAACCATTTTATTCTTCGGTTAAGGTCATTGTGTGCCCTTGTGATGATTGTAGATAGGTGCCTGAATTTGTTTCAAAGGCGACTTTTGAATTGTTTCTTGTGACAAGTCGGAGAAAAGTATAATGTTAATATATTTTATGATGAATGTTTTAATTATTTGATTGAGTTTATGCGAAGCAAAATTTTTACCCATTCAATCAAAAATTAAAACATGAGGAATAAATAAGTTTAATGGAAATTTAGGGATGTCCTGGAAATTACTCCATTATTTTATGAGGCTTTTATGATGTTGCAACATTGACTTTAGGCTTGAGTGGGCCATCGTCTTGTTTGTAGGTTCCTCATGTGGAGGTTCTTATTTATCGGGGATAGTGTTACCCTAGTTTGGCATCGTCTTTACCTGTAAATAACGTGATGCGTATTTAATGTATGCATGATTTTATGCATGAACAATATTTGATCATATGATGTATGTTAGTTTATTGTTGGTGTCGTGGGATTCGTTCATTGGAGAGCCTTCTCACGTGTTGGTGCATGGTTTCCCCTAGGGTTTGTCTTGTTAGGGATTCCATGGACGACTCCCTCAAAGCAATGACCATGGGTTCATTGAATTAGGTTCAAGTTCATAGCTTGGATTTGATTTGAGGAATGTCTGGATGAATCGCTGATCCCCGCATTGTGTCGGCAATGATCACTTGGAAGCCATTTTCCTGAAGAGTTATTACGTATTGTTCCGAGGAGGAGATGATGAATTTGATATTGGTTCTAATTTCTGCATAAATCACCCTTGCGGGTTTTCAATCTATCAAACCTTGTCCTAATATTTGCTTGGACCGCCCTTTCAAGTTTTCAATCCAGCAGACTCCTTTTTCTTTATTTTTTATTTTTTTCATTTTTTGGATGTTTACTTGCGACATTCTACCATTGGCATGCAAGCAATTAAAATAAACATATGCATAAAGATTCAGCAAAAATGACAATTCATTGATGAACTTAACAGGGGTATAAATGTTTCAAATGATTTGACCCCTGCCATTAATTAGCCTTTTCAAGTTTTCTAACCAATGTGGTTCTCTCGATGTCCTAAGTTTTGCCTGAGCCACCCTTTTTGGGTTTTCAACTCAGCGGACTATTCTTTTAGTGTTTTGAAAATAGGCCCTAATTTTTACTCAACTAACCGAGTGTTAATTGACAAGCTAAATACAAATTTATTTTTTGTTCGTACTACTTTTCATCAATTTATTTCTTTCACCTATGTGTGATAGCAATTGTGTAAGACTTGGTTGATTTGGTAAACCGGTCACCGTCCATGTCCACCACTTCTGTTGTTGTCTCGTTTAGCATTTCTGATCGATTATTTGGTACTCATACCGCTTTGTTGGCTTGAGGTGTATGTGATGATGGGTCTTGATCTTCAGTGTTTCCTTGGATGGTGCGATGATTGCCCCACAAATAGTAGCGAGCCTTGTGAAGGAACTATTGACATGTTCAATGGCCTGACTCCTTTTTATCTTTATCATTGACACTTGTTTGATTATCCCTCAAATGATGGTGATCCCTGTGATGGAGTTATTGACGTGTTCAACAATCTGACTCCTTCTTTGTAGCATTACACCGGTTGTTTGGTCTTATGAATGGTGGTGATGGAGTTCTTGACGTGTTCAACAATCTGACTCCTTCTTTGTGATATTGTGCCAGTTGTTTGGTCCCAACTTGCTTGGTCAACATTTTGGCCTTATTATAGCTCGGATCCTTTTGATCTTTTCTTGAGTTAGTGGACATTTCATGCTTCGAGATCTTTCCATTGATCTTTCATCCTTGTATGAAAAGGCAATTGCTATCACTCATTGTCTAAGTGCATGTATTTGTCTCTCACTTTCTCTCAAGAGTCAAATCACTTGAATTTATTACGGGGAATCCATTTATACCCAAGTTAATTTCATGAAATGATGTATCACGTGTGCTAAAAACATTATGTATATGTTTATGAGAATGAGTGATGACATTGATAAAATATCAAGCAAATAAACAATGTTAAATTTATTCAAAAATAATTCAAAAGAAGCCCCGTAGGCTAAGTAGCTAAATGCTAATTTATTACATAATCATTCATCACGGGTTAGTGCCCCCCATAGGGGTGTATGGATTTGAAGTGCTCCATCTGCTCTACCTTCTCAAACACTTCTTGATAGCTAGAGAAGCTATCTATCTGAATTTGTTCCTGTATGGTGGTAGTGCGCCCTCCAGCAGCTTTGTTATCATCTCCGGTGTGGTCAAACGAGTCTACAGCCTAACTTGTGTAGCCATCCAACGCGTATAGTAGGATTTGAAGCTCTCACCCTGCCTTTGCCTTATGGCCTCCAGATGTTGCATTGTGGTTTTCATCTAAGAGTTGAAACCATAATGCCCTAGCATAGCCTGAGCAAGGCTATTCCAATCAATGGCTATATCCATGCATCTTGAAATTTCACGGTCATGACCGCGAATGATCGAAGCTGTACCATTCGTTGACCGGGTGGCCTAAGGTGACGACAAAGAGCTTAGCCATCATTCTATCGCTAACCCTCAATGCTCTCATCACATTTTGATAATGCGTCAAGTGAGCGCGCGTGTGGCCAGATCCTACATACTTCTCAAGCTATGGTATTGTGAAGTTTGGGAGCAAGCTATCTTCATCCCCGTATGTCGGTTGTGTAGGGTATATGTTCCTTAGGTGGCCACCGTGAGTAGCCAAGAACTGTTACCATAGTTCTACCATTCCTGGATGTTGGAGGATGGCATTCCTAGCACTTGGATAAGAGCTATATTTCCCCTGGGGAAATGTCGCAAAATGGGGCAATTGAGGTGCTTGGAATTGTGAGGCGACTGACGTACTCCAGTTAGGAGTAGTGTGTTGGGTCATTCCTTGGTAGAAAGGCCCTGGCGCGAATGCTGACTGGACAGTTTGTCCAGCGAAGAATTGGGGAGGATTGGCAAAGTTGTATCCTGGCTGCCCAATCAGAGTCTAGTTCAACTGACTTTGTCCTACCCCGAACTAATAAGAGGTAGTTGGGGGCTCCATGTGTGAGGTGGGAGGTCCCCCTGTTTAAGGGTGACCTCCAAGCTGAACACTGCATTCTGGGTCCTCCCAACATGTTAGCGAATGAAAGTAGCTAGCTATTCGCTGTTGGCAAAGGTGTTCAAGGCAGCTGCGATCTAGGTGCCAATAGACAATTGCTAAGAATTTTGTCCTGTAAGGACTAGTTTATCTTCCCTTGCACCTTCTTCTCATGGATTAGCCATGATAGTGCGTTGAACTGAATCTGACTCTGAACTCAAGTCCTCACTTGAGTTAGTGTACGGAACCACCTCTAGATTGGCCATAATTGGGGAAACTTGGACTAGGCGGTGAGTAGGCCTCTTCCAATCCCCTTTGATATACAAGCAGAGTATTAGACCGTGCATGTAAGATTCGTGACATGATTTATGATGCGGGTAATGCATGAGATTTTTTTAATGTTATGGTTACATTCACAAGGGGTTGGCATGCCATGATGTGAAATAACATGTATGTCAATCCATTTGAAACAAATAGGTTAGTTGTTAGGTAAAAATGAAAACATGTGGAAATGAAAATCCAACATCGGGGGTTGGATTTGAGACTTGTACAATGTCTGTGTGACATCGTAACATGAGTGATGTAAGTGAGGTGACTAAGTTACCTATGTGGTAATAGGTTAATGGTTTGAGGTTTTGAACTATGACTAGGTCTCATAGAATGAGAAGGTCAAAATTGTTTCGGGTAAACGGTGTGACATACTCTAATAAAATGAAAACAACTACCGTATGTAGCTACCTAATGAATAATTTGGTTATTTTTCCCAGTTAGGGCGGCGTTTCAGATACCTGTGTGGTCATCACTATTTGAGGGTATGTGGTGATACGTGAATTATTACCTCGTGTGGGTGAATGATTTGGGTATGAGGCATATACACTTGAAGATTTGGTAAGGTAAGACTTTCGAAGTAAGTTTACCTCATGTGGGCTTAGGTTAGGATATCAACTAGGATATCCTTTAATGTGGGAAAAATGGTTTTGGGTTGGTATTTGCCCCGTTTGGGCTTTTGGTGTGTATAATTGCCCCGGAAGGACTGTGAGTTGGACATCGGGTGGACATCTTAAAGGTAATGTGTGGGATATATTATCATCCCTTGTGGGCTAAGTGTCGGATGTCAAGTGGATATCACGCAGTAAAAGAAAGGTTATTTTCCAAGTACAGGCTAATAGCGGGATGTCAAGTGGACATCTCACTGAAAAGGGGTAAGTGATATTCCTAAGTGGCTTTATGTTGCCCTAGGGTGACACAATCTAAAGTGTCAACTATGCCTAAGTATGTGTGATATTAGTTTGGTATGATGACGAGTGTGTGCGTTTATGTGTCCGCATAAAAATTTGTGGTTAGTATGACATTTGTTCAGTGACAAATTGAAAGCAGTATAGACATAGCACATATCATGCAACGTCCAAACTTCCAACCATACTACTCCCGCGTGTAGGGTTTTGGGCTAGTCTATATCTTAAGTTTGGTTCATCTTAATACCATGAAGATACTAAGGAGCATACCTGTAGAAAAATTTAATGCATGGTCGTTTATGGGGTAACACCCTAGGAAAATGCCTATGGTTTATTTACATGAGGGTTGTAAATGGGTTGCTGATGTAGAAGGTTCTTATTGCACTAAAATACACTCCAAACCTCTAACGATGAGGTACATGCGATATGGCAACAAGTGCTCCACCCTCTCAGATACTATCTTTTCTCAGGGAGGTAGATTAGTATAGGAGAGAGCTTTGCAATAATAGGGTACCTTAGACTTATTCACTAATCCCGTCTACTGTAATGCGTTACTATGAATATGTCATAATAAAAAGAAAATGGAATAATGTGATTAATAATTTTCGGCACTTATCCAAAATCTAAAACCTTTGAAAAATTAAGCTTTTAGAAAAAATCCACAGCGGAGTTGCCATTGTGAGCGGGCGACATGGAGCGGTGGGCCGAAAGCGCACGGAGGTGAGAGGTGCAGTCCACCGGGGCATTTGAAAAGTGCACCGGGTCGGGGACCCGGACTAGGTTGAAAGAGAGGGAAAAAACATTTTAGATAGGTTCAAACCCAAATCCGCCGTCTCTTAGTGTGGAGTCGTCACCTGAATTAACTCTTTCTAGGAATTAGAGTCTTGTGAGGCTTAATGTCCGGGGGATAGCACACCAAGATAGAGAGATTTGGGTCCGGGATAAGTTGCTTATTTCTTATGTGATCACATTATATTACATCTATAGAAAACCATATTTTCTTAGTTACTCATATTCGCGCTTAGGTCATTTTTGGAGTTTATATGCATGATTCAAGTATAGAAAAAAGTAGTAAATCCATCCACAAAACAGTAAGTAAATGCGGAAAATAAATGTAGAAAAGTAAAGGTTACCAAAATTACAAAAATCGGGGGATGCAACCGCCCGCTAACCTATTAATTACATTTCCTCAAAAATATAAGCAATACGCGAAGGAAAAAAAATCCTAGGCATACATCTAACCTGCACCCACAAAGGTTAGCACAAGATATTGTACATATGTTCGATTTGATTTTAGAGAGGTCCATGTGACCTAATTAAAACATCAATGATTAAAAATGTTATTTTAAATAAAAAAGGTTCATTTTTATTTACCCTTATGTTGATTAATTTTATTAGTGAAAATGATCGCATAGCATAAGGTGAGGTCTGCTATCCGGGAATAATTTTAATTCCCTTCGTTAGATATTCTAATAAAAAAATTAAAAAGAAATAAAAGATGAAGAGAATTACAACATTTACAATAATAAGGAATAAAAATAATTCCTAGGTCCACAAATAAAAATCAAAAAGATATGAAGCAGACGATGAGCGCGGAATTCGTAGTTCTAGGAACTCAAAGGCTTATCCTTTCGGCATGAATCCACTTTGGCGTATCTGTTTGATCCCCGGGAGTGTTCCTCGTTCGTTTTGGTTTATTTGTAATTTAATTGGAAAATAATTGTTTATTTATCCAAAAGATAATCAGACTCGGGTTCTAAATTTAATTTAGACCTGAAAATATCTGAGTATATTTGAAGAAATGGTAGATGAAAAAAGGATTTGAAAACAATTAAAATTTGGAATCCACACTTCCTTTAGATCCGAATATCTTTGAAGAAAATATTTATCCGAAAGATAATTAGACTCGAGTTCTAAAGTTGTTTTAGACCCGAGAATGTATGAGGATTTTTAAGAAATGTAGGAAGAAGAATGATTTGAAAATAATCAAGATTTGGGATCCAAATGTGTTTTGGATCTAAATTATTCAAAAGATATTGAAAGAAAATATTTTTAGTGTTTTTCTCGTTGTCTTTTTCTCTAAAAGTCTAATTTTTCTGTCTAAAATTTAAGCTCCCTTCAATCCAAAAAAGTCTCGAATTTATAGAAATTCGGAACAGACTAAATAGGCTGGCCGTCTAGGAGTTCAGCGAGGCCTCGCTGAACTCCTCAGTGGGGTGCCCAAAGAAATCCCATCGCTACAGTCTCCTTTTTTTATTTTTTTTTTAAATAT
>CATIWQ010034753.1:0-11148 GCA_949673415.1 Euphorbia schlechtendalii
TGCTAATATTTAATGCTACTGTTAATATATATTTTTCAATTATTATTAATTTTTTTTGTTCATATCGATTATTTTTTATTTTTGAAATGGATTACCAATCAAAAAAACTAAAAGCAACTAGTCATCCATAAGTTGTTATAAATTTTTTAAAAGTATTTTCAATGAATAACTAATTGTACTTGAAAGATATACAAAATAAGAAAAAAATGATTACTGTGAGGCCCCCTACTGTTTTGATGTAAATGTTATTATATCTTTTAATTTCTAGTATATGTTAGGATGACCAAATTAAATCACGAGTCAAAGAAAATAAACAACTGTACTCTTATTTTGAGTGCTTTAATATTCCTAAGGCCATCAAATAAACGGTTGAATATGGCAGCCTAACACTTACATTAGTTACAAATTTTGGTGGGTCGAAAAATGAGCTCTATAAATTTTAAGACAGAATTTATAATAAGTTGTATGACGTTGGAAAATTTATATAACCGATAAAGGATGGCCAAATATTATATCTTGATTGTTGTTGTATTGAGATTCTATGGAAAAGTTATGTTTACATGATAATATAGCGCCCATGTAGTAATATAACTATTACTCGTTTTTCATTCTTTCATTTTCCACTTTATTTTGTTGTCTTCTCCATTATTCAATTATTCAATTTAGTATGAATTCTATTCAACTGCTTTTTCTATAAAAACCTAATTTTTAAAAATGTCAGGTATCAAATTTAAACTTCCTAAATCTAGATTGATCTATTTTTTTACAACATATTCATTGTGAATCTGTGTTTCTAATTTGTATTATATCAAATTTTACCTTATTTAACTTTATTTTAAAGTCTCACGTGATAAACAATATATATTGGCTGTTTGTGGAAGTAGTCATGTGTTGCTTGTCTGTACATTCTATTTTAGAAAACATTGAAAATTCGGACAAACATGAATCTCACACACCTACTAAAATCCAATTTTTCATTATTTCTATCTTACTTTTTGTTTTTTTGCAATCTATCAAAAGTACGTGAATGAATAGACACAAGTCGGTGTCCCCCCTCCTACAAATATACACCTTATAAAAATTAAAAGACAATTATAAATAACGCCAAAAGTTTTCATTTAATATATGGTATTGGAGTTGTCCAATTTGTTAATTTTACAAATTTTGTGTTGTAACATTTTAATGGTATACAAAAACCTTATGAAATGACAAATAATGTTGCATTTTGCATATATATGTACCAACCAAGTATAGGCAGCATTCATCAAGTTCGTCTTAAACTAGAAAGACTTGCGACTCGATCTCCCGGCTTGAGTTTACGAACATGGTTTAAATTGCGTTTTTTCTATCTTGATTTGCTGAGAGAGAGGAAAAGGAAGGGGAAAGATGTACGTAATGAGGGTGCTTTATTTGTGTTGGTTAATGGGTCGCTTTTGCTGGAACACTTGAGTTTTATAAGTTACTTTCAAAACTTTTTATCTCGCAAGAGATATTTTAAGTAAATGTTTTAATTTAAATTGAGATGTTCCTTCTAAACTTATGAAATTGTGAGAGAAACATGATGGACTTTTACACAAAATTAATAATCATCTTCATGACATATTTTCAGTTTTCTCATGTGCATTATTTTGATCTCAATTCAAATCACTTTAGAGCTCATCAATACACATATCTGCATGTGAATGGAGGAATAATTTTCATGTCAAATGATTCAGTATTTTAAATAATTTCTATCAGTGTCACGAAGCATTGAGCACTTACGCATAATCCGAATAAATTTAATTGGTGTCAAAAGTATGAAATTTTTTAATCACATGTGGTGTTAAGTAGTGGCAAATTTGTTAGTGGTAGTTCTTGATAAGATCCAATAAAGACTTGCAATTCACTCTTGACTTTATGTTTTTTGTCCTTTAGAAAGGTTAGTTTCATTTCCTCCACGTAGTTGCTTGTGGAGTAAGTAACCATAGTTTGCCGTTGTCTACAAGCAACTTAACAGTGTAAGTAGGGGACCATAACACCTCACAAATCTATTCAACTACTTTATGGCTCAATTCTGAATATGAAATTATGCTACCATCATTACTTGTGTTCTCTATTTTGTGTGAACTTAATACCCCTTTAGTTAAGGCTGCCAAGAGAGATGTCCTTTTATTTTGGAATATTACCCACACCAACAAATCATGGGATGGGATCTATCCAACCCAATTCCACAAATAAACTCCTTAGTCTGTTTTAGTTCATGTTATCTCGATCTTATAGTCATAAAAGTAACTTTAGTTCAAGTTTAACAAGTTAAGATCATGGATCATGTTCGATACAAATTCAAGTTTCAATAAATTCGGTTCAATAAAGTTCATATTCACTTGGTCCATTTAAGTTATTATAGTCCAAAAGAATATGGTCTTAGTTAGGGATGGCAACGGGCCGGATCCGGACCGGGTCCTGATCCTTTTGAATGTAGTAGACCCGAATCCGTTGGATCTATAATTTTAGGATCCAGATCCAACGGATACCACGAATCCGGGTCCATAAACAGATCCAAAACGGGTCCACGTAACTAACATCCAATTCTTAGTTTTAGCTTTCATACTTGTACATTTCATCTTATTTTAAAAAGTTTACATGCTCATTTGATTATGTTCATGCAATTGGACTTACGTGGATCTCAAATAATATTAATTATCTAATATTTTCAAGGCAAATAATAAATAAAAAAGTACAATTAATCTATAATTACGGATCCGGGTTACATTGTAAAATCTGGACCCGGATCTGTATTCATTTTATTGGACCCCGATCCGACGGATCTATAAAATTAAGATTCAGATCCTAAAAAAGGATCCGGATACAGGATCCGTTGCCATCCCTAGTTCTCATTTAGTGTTTGAATAATCTATTAGCATATGATTATTCAACAACTGTTTTGTTAAATGGATAAAAGTTACTAAAAAAAACTCATCAAGAACAATTAGCAATAAATGAAGTTAAACATAAAATGTTTAAGTCGTGGGTCCAGTTCTCTTGAACTCATAATAATTCAACTGACGTGGTTAAATTTGTTTCAGTATAACTATGTAGATATGAACTCAAATTGAGAGTCCATGACCTTATATGAAAATGGTTCTGGTCTTAGCCAGGCTTAATGAACCCAAGCCTATCCATCGAAATGAAATTCAGAAAAGGGTTAAAATCCAAGCCAATCCAGGCCTTTATATCGTGGGCCCAATACTCATTTTTCAGGGAGCAGTGGCAAATATAAGCCGGAGAGAGCCGAACTGGTTTAAAACGCTGCGTTTTGGGAGAACATATTCGACCGAAAGATTTTGTCCTGAAGGGGCTCAATTCAATCCCTGAAATTCAATACTAGCGTCGCCGAAACGCCTCGTTTCTCGGTGGCTGGACCAGAGTTTTCGAGGTTGAGCTCTAATGGCGGAGAAGCCGCAACCCGTCCGTGTACTGTATTGTCAAGTTTGCAGTTTACCCGCAGAATACTGCGAATTTGGTCCCGATTTCGAGAAATGCAAGCCCTGGCTGATCCAGAACGCCCCTGACCTTTATCCCGATCTCATCAATGGTTATTCGAACCCTAAATCACCGCTTTGCTTTGTTTTTATCGTTATCAGAACATTTCGTTCTAGCTGATAACTTTTCTTATTTCTGCAGAGTCAAATGCGAAGGAAGCTGATAATGTCGCTGACAAGTTGCAGTCCACCGGTCTCTCATCCACCGGCGGTGACGGTGCTACTCCTTCAGGTGATCTACATTGTCTATTTGATGCACATGTAATTTATCCATATACTAATATAAGTGTGCACGTCCTTTTTTTCTGTTCTTTATTTGACAACTACTTATGTCCTTGTATGAAATTTGTGGAAATGGTGAAATTGAAATATGCATTGCTATCTTGAAGTTACTCTGCAAGATCCAATTTCATATTTTTGGCTAATTACTTTGAAGGAAGTTGGTTTAGGTAAAATTGTATATGGAATGTCTGGATGTTCATTTATCAGCGAGAAAGATGTTCTGTGGCTGACTTTTTAGTGATACAATTTAAGTATCTTTCTTTATAGTTCAAACTCTAATGTGCTTATTAAGTTTAAAACAGTGTTGCAATTTTTATGGGCATATGATATGTTACTGCATACCTTTTTTACTTATTCAACTATGTGGTCTGAAATATTTTGTTGTTGGTTGCAGGGGTTGCTTCCAATTCAAAGGAAGAAGTAAAACGTCTTCCTGGTGGGAAAGTAAAGAAGAAAGTAAGAGCTCAAAATATTTTCTGTTTGCTTGCACTTTAAACAATGATCTTGTACTGATCTTATAACTACTTATTAAGTAATCGTTTGTGGATTGACTTTTTTTTATTAGGATAAGCAAGAGGTTATAATTGAAAAGATGACACGAAACAAGCGGAAATGTATCACCACTGTGAAGGGGCTAGAGCTCTTTGGTAAGCAGTTAAACTGTCATTATTTTTATAAGTATTTACTGTTATCATCCCTCACTAATGAAAAAGTTCATTTATAGGTGTTAAACTTAGTGACGCTTCAAAGAAACTTGGGAAAAAGTTTGCTACTGGAGCTTCTGTGGTCAAGGTTTGTAATATTCTTGGGTGCTATTGTTTCTTTGATTGTTGTGTTGATTGTATAATGTGTTCTCTACTAATTGGTTTAGGGTCCTACTGAGAAGGAACAAATTGATGTGCAAGGAGACATATCATTTGACATAGTGGAGTTCATTACAGACACCTGGCCTGATGTAAGTTACCTCATAACAGTTTTCTTTTGTCATAAGTTTTTTCCTTCTGTTATATACTTTTGTTATTTGAACCAAACTAAAATGCAAAATAAGACTATCTGTTTCTTTCTTCCCTTTCTAGCAGCATTGTTGGATGTGTTTTTAAGGTTTCCTTTTGTAAATCGAATACTGAGAAACGTCAAACTTGAAATTGGACATTGTTTTTAACACCTGTATGGAAAACTAAAGAAACTTCCTTAAAGAATAAAAACCTTCTTTTTTTGGGGTTTCCTTGGGATTTCATTGCATGCAAATCATGAAATGGATGCATATCTTTGTTTAATTGTATTCATATATATGATCCCATTCGAGATGTTGTGTTTCATTTCTGATTTCACCTATAAAGTTTGAAGCTATTGCATAATAGTATAATACCTTATGTCATATATACAATGAGCAAAAATAATCTCTTTCATGAAATTGTTATTTATATTGTGGCTTAATGCCGTGATAAGCAGTATTGGGTGGCAGTGGCGGAGGGAGGGGTGGGGCACGAGTGGCACGTGCCCCTCCGGCGCCGGAATGCCCCCCAACCCCCATAGGTGCACAGCAAAGCATGGTGCTGGTGGGGAAGTGCCCCACCAAGCTTCTTGTTGGCTGCTGCAATTTTGCAGCAGCCGAAGCCTTCCTCCCTCTTTATATTTTTTAATATGCCCAGCGCAAAATGACTCCGTTTTGAGCTGGGCGTAATTATTTAGCAAATCCAAACGCCATATGTATTGTGTTTTGTCCTCTTCCTCTTCACAATTCATTGATCTCATCTCTCTCAGCCTCCGTTCTGCCTCAATTTCAGTCTTTACTCTTCTCTCGGCCTTAATCGGAATCGTTGAGTTGCCAGCGTCATAGCTTCCTCCATCACTTCCTCGCTCAAGCGATGTCTTCAGTCTTTTCAAGTTAGATTTACATTTGGTTCATTCAAAATTGTGAAAATTGGGGTTTAGGGTTAACCATAAAACTGGGTTTTAAGGTTTATAATAAAATGAATTTGAAAGTTGAATTGTTTGAAGACTTGAATTGAATTGTTGAAGTTTCGTGTTTACTGTAATAGGCTGAATTGGTTAATTAGAGTGGAATTAGGTTGAATAATTGAATTGGTTAATTAGGGTTAATTGATACAGGAACGATTGAATTTGGTTAAAAATTTAACGCGGACATTCTGGTAAAAGTAAAACAAGTCCCTTATAAAAATCACCAATATATTAATCAAAGAAATACAACAATGAACTTTGACATTGTAATATTTCTGTCTCTCTACAAAAGATAAGCATAATAACCAAATCATTTCATTAACAAACATGAGCATTCTGGTACATTATTCACTATGTAAACCATATTACATACCCTTTCTGTAATTAAGTCTATCTTAGAAACATAAGACAAGAAGTAACCTGGAGAGAAGAAGTTATGCAGCAGGCTTCAGCAACTCCTTTTCAGTACTTTCCTTCTTTAAGTTCTCTCCTAAAATGCCTTATGAGGCCTTGTACAGGCCAGTTGCTGCATCACCTAATGCACAGATAGTGTGGCCTTCGATCTGTTTCGTAATATATTATGCCTTATGTTTTTCTTGGCTCTTTGTTTCAGTAGTTATGTGCCTTCAGTTATGCGAAAGTGTTTGCGAGTGAATTTGGTTATGAATTTATGTGTTTTGTTGTATTTTAGGGAATATTATTGTTGATTAGAGCTCCGAATTTTTTTTTAAAATAAATGGGGAAAATCGCAACCCGAACCACCAGCAAATAATAGAGGAATAAATGTTGATAACGCCAAACCGGCTTTCAACCCGAAAAACCCGAATCGAAATTTTCATAAACAATCATGCCCCCCCGAGATTGAAAAATCCTGCCTCCGCCACTGTTGGGTGGGTTCAGTTGTTTCACCATTCTTTACTTGTCATTTCTATTAGCTAATGCATTTAGAATCTCCATTTTCTTTCTCCTTGTTAGTATGCTACATGTGTAGGGAGTGACATATCCTAACAGACCAGCAAATTGCATCAACGCTATTATACTTGCTAAGTTCTGATCAGAAAACTGTAATGGTTGTGTATATGTTATTCCTAGTTTTGCATGTGGAGGTCGAGCTCGAATTCTGATACCACCACCCTCAGTAATGTTGAAGACTTGTCTTTGGCAGAGCTGATAATTCTTATATGTTTAACATTGTGTGTATATGCTGTGGGATAACTGAGAAAATGGTTTACGGCCTTAGGTGAAGAAATTAAGCAACTCTAAGAGGGTGTTTCTCCAAACTTTTAAGTTAGTCAAACTTGCTTAAAAGTAGATTTTAAATTAAAAGTTGTTTTAGTTTAGTGTTTCTTGCTTTTTTTCAACTTAGAAAGTTGCTTTCAAGTTAAAAATAAAAAGTAACATTTTCCTACTTCTGGAAATTGATTGTTCCTCCTATCTTTGTTTTGACAAAAACAATTACATTACTATCCCCATGTAATATTAAAAACCCAATAAATAGTGTACGTCCTTTGTAATCTTTTCAACAGATTCTACAACTTAGAAATCAGTTTTCAGAAACACTTCAACTATTTACAAGTGATTCAAAAATCAGTTTCTAGAAACACTTAACTACTTATTTTTAAATCTCTGAAAAGTTAAAAAAACATTTATAAGTAAAAAGTAAAAAATAACAGTTTGGAGAAATATCCCCTAAAATAGTTGATATTCCATGTATTAATGCTGATGTAATATCGAGTTATTGAATTGGGAATCATGTCATAGTAGCTAAGCTGTAATTTCTCCTATACGATATTTGCAGGTTCCAGAAACTGCAATTTACTTTATTGAGGATGGTAAAAAGGTCCCAGCTGCCTAATTTTCGAATCACAAGTACAAAGGTCATCTGAAGGGTTATGTCTTACTAAAATATGAAGTGTTCTCAGTGCAGTCTTAAGGTATAAGGCTTGTTGGGTAGAACATAACCTGCAGTAGAACATTTTATTTCTCTATATAATTTTTTTTCCAACTGTACTTCTAAATTTGCTGTGAAAATATGCCCCAGAATTGAAGGCCGTGTATATGGGCATGGGCAGTTTTGCATTCTATTTCTTTTTTTAATATTTGCTGCCTCAGGTATTTCTTGCTTTTCACGACATGTTATATAATACGCATTTATGTGCGTCATTTGGGCTGGTGATTTTGTAATGCAGATTTTCAAACTTATTATAAATATCGAACTATCCCGCTTAACCAACAAATTTACTTTGAAGTCTTTATGATTCTAGTCTGATCTATACATTTCCTTTCTTTATACGATAAAAGTGTTGTCAAAATTCAGGTATATCATGTTCTTAGAGTAGTAATACATAAGAAATGTTCTTATGGATCTGAGTAAGCAACTTTTTCAGTTTGAGCATTGTTTTTCTTATAAAAGCAGAAAGTGCTCAATGCTATTGATCTCAACTAACAACATTTCTAATATGATTTGTTAAGTGGCATTTATGCTTTGAACTACACTTTTGCCACTATAATTTCCGGATTATTTTGACAATGCAGTTTGACCAGTGCTGATAGTTTTGGATACTGATTTGAAAGGGAATATATGCTGTTATAGGAACATGTGAAGGATATATTTGTTAGATTTTGTTCTGTTTTACAGCTTGTACTGTAAGAACAGTGACATCATCTCTGTGGTCAATATTTTTGTCAAGATTTACAAGTTACCTATCTCAGCTGCTTCTGTTATGGAGAGAAATTTATCAGAAGAAGCCGCAGCGGTGCACATGATGGGACTTACTGGTAATAGATTCAACGCACATGAAAAATTTGGCGAAAATGTTAAAGGTACTCGGTGATCTATCAAGGGCACTTTTGGCGTTTCCTTTCACGTCTCCAAATTTGTTTGTCTATCTGTTATTTTATCTAGCTCCAAAATGTCAATAAATTGAAATTGCGCTTACATTAGTCGAAAGAAAAAATCATCCCGTTTCGGAAGTGATTTAAATCTGGAATATCTAAAGGTCACAAGATTAATCTTAATTACGAAGTTAAGGTATTGGTTGCAATTTTAGCATTAGTTAACTAGATATAAAACTGAAAATTGGAAACCATTGTACTTGTCATCGTAAATGTAAAAAGGTGGTTGAAATGGTTAGGTAATAGCTGAAGTTAGAGGTAAGAAACTGATATTTTCAGTGGAAATACGTAGTAAAGTTCAGAAAAAGTACACTGAAAAGTAGCAGAAAACAACAAAGAGTAGTTGCTGTAATTTCCACATCGTCAAAATCAAACAAATATACTGTTTCACATGACAACACATTCAATACACTACACACCTAGCTCCAATAATATAACCTGTTATTTTGAGGTAAATAGTTTCATAATATTATATCTTTGTTGTACCCGGAGGCCGATAATTAGAATTCCAGTTCTATTATTTCTATTTGCAAAACCGTACATATGCCTAATTCAAAGTGGATTGGCATCAACGATTTAAAGTCTTACACTCTTATGCATGTTTCCATGGTATCAAAAGTGTAAAATAGCCTCAAAAGATGTTAAAAATCAATGGAAAATAGCCTTAGAAGCTGTATTTGGTTCATGTGGCATATACGTTACCATTTTATTTTTATGATATGTTATCCTTTTATCCATGTGTTGTTCAATCATTACACATTTTATTTCTGTGCTATATTATACTATTTATTACCTTTTTAGATTTTGCATTTTAAAAATCTTTGTTACAATACACAATAAGCATAAGAGCTTTTTAAAAAAATTATTTAGCTTCACTTGAAGTATATTTGTTGTCTAGATTAATTCCTATCACTTAGTTTTCAAACGATTATCACGAAGTCTGATATTCGAAACCAATAACTCATCGTAAGAACACCTAATTATATTGTGATTTAAACATCTAACCAACAAACCTATAAATTCCAAAGCATTTAATTTATCCCTAATATTTTTTGAACGATCTAATCATGTGTGTGTCTATATATATATATATATATATATATATATATATATATATATATATATATATATATATATATATATATATATATAAAAGAAAATTGTTTTTCTTAACATATAAATTGTGTGATCTTATTATATATTAATAAATTTTGTTTGTATTATACCATCTTCTTCTATGGATGGGACCTTCTTTATTAAGTGACATCTATCATTTTCAGAAATTAAAATTGAATAATTAGTTACACGTATGGTCTAACTTTTCCACCAGAAATTTGGAATACGATGTCACACAAATAGCTCCACCAAATTGAAATCAATTATCATGGGTATAATTATTTAGTGTTAAAAAAGATTAAATTATGAGAAATATATTAGTTTTCAGAGGATTCGGTTTAAACTCAGCTTCTTGTGATGTTGAATCAATTATGCGTAAAAAAATTAATAATCCATGAACGACTTTATTTATTAAAAGATGACAAACACACTGTAATCGAAATTAAGCTTGCAATTTGTCTAGCGAATTAGTGATAGCTTAGTAAAAGTTTTCTTTGCACCGTGAAGGTTCATAGTTCGAGTTATTATATTTTTCAATGAAAAACTTAAACAATCCAAACACTTGAAGTAATCTCTCCTCTAATTCAAAGTATCATTCAATAATTATTCACATTTCTATTAATCGGGGGAAAAATATTGGTCCTAAATCTATTCAAGATGTACAATTCAAATAAGCGATCTATTATTGTGATATATCTGACCATAATTAACCTAACTTATTGCAATGGACTATAAATTTTAAGTTTCGTAGCCACTTTTGAACTGCTTTCTCAAGCCTAAAAAATTGTCATCCCCGAAATATTTCATATAATTTTCTTGGGACAACAAAAGAAAACAATTGTGAACTAGCTCTGACTGAGTAGTCAAATTTCTTTTATCCCTTTCATATATAGTACTAAACGAGTACAATATTGATGCTAAGCTCCAAATTATTTTGGGCACACACAGTATATAATTTGCTTTAAATGATGGGATCTTTCAATTTGTAAGTTGTAATGTTAGTTGATATGTGTTGTTAACTTTGAAAATGACAGGAGGTAAACAGATACCAAGTGGAAGGAATGATACTCAAAATAATTAAATAATGAACTAAAAATGATAATATTTGTTTTTCAAATTTGTGATATAATCTTATACTAATATAAAAGAAAAATTTCCAGGTTAAAACTTGCATTAATCTCAACTATTAAACTAAAACATTTGCCACTAAATGATAATTTTTGTTAAATTAATGTTAACCAAGGATGGTGTAACCCTCTCAAATGTCCATCTGCTCAAGCAGGGATTTACAATCGAAATCCGTCTCGCTTGTCACAGGTATGTTGAGCCGCTTCCTCCAGCGAGACATCGGCCAATCCATCGGTGCTGCAAC
>CATIWQ010034768.1:0-17688 GCA_949673415.1 Euphorbia schlechtendalii
ATAAATTTTTAATTCAATTCATGATGATATAATAGTTAACCACAATTAGCTTATAGTTAGCCATGGTTAGCTTATAAACAACAAAGTAATTACAAATATTAAATTATTATTTAACACATGGTTTTTTACACCCAAAACTTAAGTAATGGTAATTTTGAAAAGGGTGAATAATTAAACCTCTCTAATGTTTTTAATATTACACTACTACATCTCCAGGTTTTTTTAACAGAACTTTTACCTCTCTATGTTTTGTTTCTATCCAACTATAATCTCCTTATGTTAACTTTTATAATTTTTCCATCTAAATAATTTTTTATTTGACCAAATTACCCTTATTTTTTGTTTGTTCATTTTTTTCTTTACACAACATATTTTCATATAAATCCAACTTCCTTCTTGCTTTTGCCTTTAATATAATAACTATCCATGTATCATTTGATGGTTACAAATGACTATAATGTATGGAATACTATCATAATATTCGTTGATAAAATAAAGTTTTCTTATTTATATAAATTTTGAGATTTCTAAATATTTTAAGTAATGAGTTATAACTTAGATTATTTCTCTAATGGTTGACAAATCAATGACTAACGAATCGGTCAAAGTTTATACAAACTTAACTTAATATTCAATAACGAGTAAACCAAATTTAAAAAAGCTAATAACATTAAGATGTAAGCTAATATAGTTAGTTTATAATATATAATTAAGGCTCTTATCAATTTTTTTGTCAGACAATTGAAAGATAATTGAAACTAAAAGTGATGATTTTCTCTTATGATATTTGTAATCCATTATTAGTAAGTAATTTTCAAAACTAGTAAATTAATTTTCACAAACTCTTATTGATTTTAGGCTTAAAGTAATTGATTTGATTTGGTCAATATGAAAATAAAAATATATAATTAGCATACAATCCTTCTTTCAGATATAAAAGATCAAATTTTTTGTCAGTAATGTTTAACCTTTGTAGTGAAGGTTAATAAGAAATTAAAAAAAAGTTAAATGATGTTTCAATTATTTTTATTTTGTTATTTGAGTTAATGAAATTATACGGAAAAATTTAGGAAGGTTAGGTAAAAGAAAAGGAAAAAATATAATTCATAAAGAAAAAGGGTAATTTTGTCAAAGAATAAACTATTTGGATGAAAAAGTTACAAAAGTTAGCAGAAGAAGATAATAATTTGATGAAAACAAACAACAGAGAGGCATACGTTATGTTAAAAAAAAAATCAGGGATGCGGTAATGCAATAGTGCAAACAACAAGAATGTTATAAATATTTACCATTTTAAAAACTATACAAAAATAATACCATAAAAATAATCATGAAATCAAACACATAAATTTAATTTCTTTATCGTGCAATATTTTTTTTTTGATTTATTAACTAGTATTATGATAATCTTATTCATAATTAGTCACAAACTCCTCACCACTCCATTGAAACTCAAACTTTATTCTCTTTTTATCATAACAAAGTTGAATATGGGTGATTAATTGAGTAAGTGACAAATCCTGGAAACAAAAGTCACTGGTACTTGCTACTTGCCAACAACATACATAGGTAAGTACTCTCTTCTCCTCTCCACTCGCACTAACGGATCTTTTCTCAAACTGCATTCCTCATCCAACTTCTCCTTCTTTCTAACCCACAAATATACCTCTTCTGCTTACTCCATCTGCAAACCCGTATTCTTCTTACTCTCCACTTATTTTGTGTGTTGTTTTTTTATTTCCATTTTTGTCCACTTCTCAAAATTCGGGGTTTGATTTGTTAGGTTGTGAGTGTTCGAGATTAGTTAGAATCTATCTCATCGATTCTGGTTACCGGTTGAATGGGCCTAGTTTCATTCTCCAAATCGACATGATTTGTTACGTATAGCTTTTTGAATTTTAAATAATATTATAAATTAGAGTTTGTTGTTTCTTCTTCCCCACCGTTTGATTTATTGTAAATATCCGAAATTCATGCCTTTTTTTGTTGTATAGGGCAAGTAAGTGACCAAACCAGCCTTTGACTCTAGTTTATTGTTAGCCACTTTGTTAATTGATGGATGTTTAAAAGAGGACTCAATTCTTGTAAAATGGTGTTTCTCTAAACTTAAAAGTTAGTCAAATTTATTTAAAAGTAGAATTTTAAATCAAAAATTAGTTAATTTAGTATTTCTCTAAAGTAGGTAATACTTACATTTTAATAGTGATTTTTTTTCAAATTTACTTTTTGACCAAATAAATTACAATATTATCCTTATATTATATTCAATATTTTTATAAAACATATATTTTATAATCTTTTCAAGATTTAATAACTTAAAAATAATTTAAAATTCAAAACATTTTTTTTAATGACTTAAACACGATTTTTAAAAACAGTTACTACTTATTTTTAAAATCGGTACAGTAGAAACTCGGAAAGAGAGGAGGGAGACCTAGATATGGCTCCTCCTGCCGGAAATTCCATTCAGTGGTCCGGTTCCCGACCCCAATTAGACCTTAGCAAGGCTGCAATTCAAGGCAATTCTGAGGATAGAGATCCCACTATTCTTTTGCCTAATCAATCTGATGATATTTCGGCTCTTTATACTGGAGGTATAGTCTCAAATCAATCTTTTTATTCCCCTCAATTTGTCCTTTTTAATGATGATTTAGGTTTCCAATTACCATTTCCTCTGATTCTGTTACTAAAAACACTCCATTTAATTTGCAAGTTGTTCTACTATTACTTGTTTCTCATCAGCAGGATCTCTAATCAAGCTGGTATATTTTTCAAGACATGGGGATCGGTCAATAGATGACAAGAGAAAGAAGATACTGAAGGAGAGGTTTGGGATTTCTAGTGGTAATAGGATTAGCTATCCAGTTCTTGGGGGAAGGCTTCATTTTGTAAAATTTGAGACAATCAAGATCAATGAATGTTTGGATTTTATTTCTTCCAGGCAGCTCCACCGTGAAGGTTTCAATTTGTTATGTTGTTGCATATAATTCGTTCCTTTAAAGCTTCCTACTTTTATTTTTTGTCTCATTCTCTTGGCATGTCCCTGTGTGATCATTTTTCTTTTCTCTGAATAGGAATTGATTCCCATGTTTGGCTTTCTAAGAATCCAGCAAATGACGGTGTTATAATCAAGGTAAATTTTGATATGTTCATACTATATATAGGATCTTATTAGGTGTAATAGTCGCATAAAAACATATAAATCAATAGAAAGGGAAGTTAGATATTTGCACTTGCAAATCTTTCCTTCATTTTGTTTGAGCTTTGCATCTCCCACCTCCAACCTTGAGTATTTATTGCTTTATAATAAATACTACAGTGAGAAAATTATGGCTAAGTTTCTTTCTAAACATTGCAATCTTGTATCAGTACAATATGCATCAAAATTTTGTTTCCAGTTGACATGACAGTATCATGTATACTTCTAGCTGTGTAATAACGAGTTATTTGTTTCTTATTTATGCTTTGTTATGCTTCTAATAACGCACATCATAGTTATTATACTGAAAAATGCGAACTTTATTATGAAGCCCAAAATCTTCTTGCTTTCAAAAATTTGGCCTCATATACAATTAATATCGACAAGTCAATTTTCTGTATAGGCCACAGGGGGTGGAGCATACAAGTTTGTGGCGATTTTTTTTGGATCTCGACTTTTAGTGTTAGTTATCATTAGGTTATATTATGATATGTTCTTGCCGGAGATGCCAAAAGTTGAGCTCTTATTATTGTCAGACTTTTTTCCTAGTAACTACCTAAATAACTTCATGTTTCTAATTTCTTTTACATATTATAGTCTAGTAGTTTTGATTGAATGTATTCCCCTATTATCTTTGGCTACCCATGCAAACTTGTAACAGACATGCATTCTTGATTGCTTATCAGTTTAAACTGGTCTTAATTTTTCTGTTAACAAATTTTTGTTTAGGCTATTCGCCATGAAGCTTACACACATATTGAATGTCAGAAAGAATTTATACAGCTTGACCGCAATGAGTTGTTTCCCTATCTTCTTGTTAACATAGGGTCTGGTGTTAGTATGATCAAGGTACACCGTACATGCACCACTTTATCAGCTTTTGTTGGTATCTAGTTGAGAGCTCAGCATGGTAAACTTGCGATGATTATGCTTTCATTCGAAATAGGTTGACAGGGATGGGAAATTCGAGTGAGTTAGTGGGACCAATGTTGGTGGTGGAACTTAGTGGGGCTTGGGAAGGCTGTTAACTAAGTGCAACAGGTTATTATAAAATCCATGTCTTCTTTCTTTATTTCATTTTTAGAAGTTTTGTTAAGTTATACTTTCATTCATGTTGTTTTAGCTTTGATGAGTTGCTAGAGCTGAGTCAAAGGGGGGATAATAGGACCATTGACATGCTCGTTGGTGACATTTATTGCGGAACTGATTATAATAAGGTATGTAATATAGTTTTCAATATTCACCTTTGTTATTAAAGCAACATTCACTTGAACCATAAGTGCAAGATGCATGGCTTTTATTAATTACAATTAAAATTTATAGAATTTTTTCTCAACATTTATATTATACCCTAAATAAATTCATATTGTAGATTGGTCTGTCAGCATCAACCATCACGCCTAGTTTTAGCAAGACCATCTCTAAAAAGAAGGAACTTGAAGATGACAGACCAGAAGATATTTCACTTTCCCTCTTGCGAATGATATCTAATAATTTTGGGCAGGTGAATTGTGTTTGTTTGTTCTAATTTTTTGTGTTCTGTGATTTGTTTTAGAGAATAAATTATTTTTGCGGATATGGCCTAATATAACTAGTTCTTAGTCTTTTGATTAATTGATTCTTGTATCTTCTACATTGTTGTTCTGTTTCTTGGAACATATGATTGAGAATACCATTTCCAACCTCGTAGCATTTTCACACAAGTGATAAGTATTCTCAATCTCTGATGGAGCAGTTTGGGTGAAATTATATAGCTAAAGGATTACGACCTAAATGCAATATGAAAGACTAGAACATGAAGAAGAACAAAAGGATAGCCAAACACAGAGCAATGCTCCCACAGGGATATACCCCTTCCCAACCAATGTTGACACCTTAAAACAAATATCTCAAAAGCTGCCTTCTAATCTCCCTTAATTCTCTCTTTATATCCCCTGAAACCCTAAACCCATACCTCCTAATCTATTTACTATTGTACCCTTCGCTTTAACCACTAATCTAACATTGGGATTGGTAATGTGGGGTTTTTGGTTAAGAATCTAAAATGCAATCCCCTTAAAGCACAATGCACTAGGTCACCTCTTGATTTTAATGCGTAGAATTGTCGGTATTCACTATCCAAAGGATTCATTGTTTGACTATATGTTTTCTACCTAGAAATTCACTATGAACATGAAAACAATGGTTACGGTTTAAAATTATCAAATATGTTCGATACAGCATACTAGCTTTCATGTGGACATCTATGTTTGTGCCTTTGAATATATGCCACCAACTAGTGATTGTATTTGTAAGAAGAAATGAAAGAATACATTTGAGTTTGACCCCATTGGTGATGACCTATCATTTTAGATATGGGAATGAGAGATGATGTGGTATTGTGATCACAGTGTGTGAAATGTTCTTTAAAGTTGATTTTCTTGACATAGATATGTGACATGATTATATCAGACGAACTGTAGTGTTACTGGTTTGATGTGCTGGTCTTCTTCCTCTTTGCAGATTCATATTTGAATGCACTTAAATTTGGGCTGAAGAGAATATTCTTTGGAGGTTTCTTTATAAGGGTTCATGCTTATACCATGGACACAATCTCCTTTGCTGTTAATTTCTAGTGAGTATTAATTTGTTTCCAATGTTAATTATGCTAAGACAAAAATTGTTATGCTTTTAAGGATAGCTTTATGGCTCCTAATATAATAGCATGAAGCATAGTCAACTTACTTTCACCATTGAAATAATCTAGATATTTTTGTCTAGGTCAAAAGGGGAGATGCAAGTAATGTGTCTTCGTCGTGAAGGCTTTTAGGGTGCTCTAGGTGCTTTCATGAGTTAGGAAAAGCATGGTCTTGATGGTGTAAAGGTTCATCCGTTAGTAGAAAGGTTTCCTATGGGTGCCCCATATACTGGTGGAAAGATTCATGGACCTCCGCTGGGTGACTTGAATGAAAAGACAAGTGCACTTGGATTTAAAAAATATGTCAACTATCTTGAAAGTTGTCAATCTGGGGTATGGGTGTGCATGAAAGCAAAAAATAAGTTAGAAATTAAAAAAATGTTTAGTGGTAGACTAATCAATTTGGGGCTTTCAGCTTTTTATTTTGTAAAGGTGATAGTTAACAAGTTGAGCTGGCATAGGTATGATGACAGAAATCCAATCAATCAACTATGCCTTTATCCCACGAAAGTTGGGTTGGCTATTGACAGAAATTCAAAGCTACAAAAATATTATGTTGCCTTTTGTTTGACACTTCTCATATTCCAGCAACAATTAATTGTTGAGTCTAATTCTAATAATTATACAGTTTATAGATATGAGAAGGGGGGATAGAAAAAAAAGTTCATTTTAACAAGTATTGTTGCTCATAATTCTAAGACTATTAATAGATGATTGATACTTGTTTAGTTGTTTTGACTTCAACTAATTTTATAATAAAAAAAGCATGCTCAAAATGTTGAGAGTTAGGAGCTGACAGAGCGACAGTGTTTTTTCGCTATGGATGGAAATAAGGCATGTACCATTAATTATTGTTTATATACTTATTGCCCATATGCTGAACATCTTATCTTTTATGAGAAATTGAGAGTTCATTTTTTTAAGTATAAATGCTTAAATTTGGTGTGTGTATGACATGTAGACGCTTTCCATAGTTAGCTACTAGAATTCTACTTGGGATATAGTTTAAATCATGGTTTTCAGAACCAGACCGGTCATTAAACCGGTGAAGAGGGTGGTTCATGGATTTAAGGTTCAACTGGATTAAATCGGTAGTCGAACCAGATTTTTTAAAAATTGAAAAAATATTATTTAAATAAGATATGGTTAATTTATTTACACAATACACTAAATAAATAAAACTAAGTAAAAGTTTTATATAGATATTTTAAAAGAAATATAATACAAATGTATATCAAATAAGTGTTGCGGTGAATGGTAGGCATAATGGATAACAAGCTGAAGGTCCTGGGTTCGATTCCTGCCTATTGTAAAAAATTTAAAAAATATTTTTTTTAACAAGAATAAGTGAACCGGCCGGTTGGAGCAACCGGTTTCCGGTTCAACAGGGTCCGACCGGCCGGTTCAACCTGTCAATGTCCGGTCTTTGACCGGACATGAACCGGGTGAAAACCTACCGGATCAGTTGCCAGTTCCGGTCAGACCCGGTCCAATCGGCCGGTCCTGTTTTCAAAATCATGGTTTTAATTCCCCATTATCTGTATGGCAATATTTTGTTGCTTTTATTGCACATATGAATTTTGAAAAAATAGATCCACTATGGTGATTCTCTAGAGTATTGTGCTTTATTCCAAATGATTTACAAATCATCAAGGAATATGTGCTTCAATCAGACTTGAGCATTTTTCTCATTGCTTATTATGGAAAAAGGAGGAAGGTATTTCTAAAGAAGAGAGCTTTATCAAGACAACCCCTATATCTAATCTGTATAAGTGGAAATTGGACAAGAAAGTGCCATGCCTAGCTACCTAGGTTGCATGGACACGCCTCGAGTGTCTGACACGGACATGCAAATTTCCACAAAGTATGCATTTGAACACGGCCGGGACATGGAAACTACAAAAAATCGTAAAAATGTAAAATTGTCCACAATTATATAAATATGCAAACATTCATATAACCCTTTCACTTTAGTTCATCAACGTGGTGATTTGCATTAGGTGGTTTCACGTAATGAAACCCAACTAAGATCATAGACTACAATACAAAGTACCAATAAGAAGATACACGACACTGGAACCAAATATTAGAAAGTTAATGAAGGTAGTAAGAAGTTGGACATTGAAGAAACATAAGCAAGTTGCCGTAGGGAATTGAAGAAACATGTGCAGGCTTCCCTAGGAAATTGAAAAAACCTAAGCAGCTGGTTAACATAACTTGACAATTTCATAGAATAGAAGCCATTTGAAATTAGAAAAAAAAAGAAGAGGAATAAACTCTTACTAATTTCAGAAAAAAGAAAGTTGAAATCCAAGCTGCCGGAGATGACAACAGGCTGCCGGAGGTTGAGTCGACGGCGGCGAGGTGGTTGGAGGAGGAGTCGTCGGAGTCTAAGCAAGATTTTGAATGAGTTGGAGAGGAATAGAAGTGGCGAGAATGACTTTGTAAGTGTTCTGTTCTAAGTTTTTAACCTAATGACAACTCAAGTTGTGTCCTGTGTGTCCTTGTTGTGTCCAGGATAGATGAGCTGATGTGGCGTGTCGGTTTAAAAAGTTGGCGTGTCCGAGCCATGTCCGGTGCGTGTCCGTGTTGGACACGTGTCCGACTCACGTACACTCCTGCTTTAGGAGTGTCCATGTATTTTAGGTAGCGATCCTTGAAGAAATTAATTTGTTCTCCCTTTTAAACCACATATTCTATTATGAGCCATGAACTTTTAGAAGTCTCTTTTATACTTTCTATATGTATTTTGGATACTAGTAGCAGATGAGTTTCTACACTATTTCTTTTCTTAAATCTGAGTTTGAATTTGATGCTCTTCATTGGTGAGTACAACTCCTTTAGTTTCTCTTTTGCTTCTTCTCTCCTTCCAAGTTTTTCTTTTCCTTTCAAGTTTCTATATTTTCTATTTTATGTCATTGATTAGGCTTCAGATGCAATGTTTCTTTGGGAAATTTATCATGGATGCTGAAACATTTTATCATCTCAATCAAATGTTAATAATTTTAGTATAGATTCCGAGTTCACAGTCTCATGCTATGTACTATTGATTCAAATGCAGATTTCGTGGATGGAAAAATTTGTGCTGAAGGGAACCGAAAATACTGCTCTTGTGCATATGGAACCTCTTAGAACAACTAGGCTTGGTGGCTTTGAAGTTCCTTCATCCAAAGGGGGTACTTTGCGTTCGGATACAAGTGCATTGAACATTGGTGTTCTCCATCTGGTACCCACCTTGGAGGTGTTTCCTCTTTTGGCATACCCAAAAACGTATGCTGTTTTGTTGATTGTGTGAATAAAATAATGCAACCTTTTATGTGGTTTTGTTGATTGTGTGAATATAATACTAGATTCTCAAATTGTTCAAATCAATTTTCATCAGTACCCAATGGACATTTCGAATCTGAATTTTGGTAATGATGTTTATCCCGTTTACATTTGTCTGACTGCCTTTGAGGTTGCTGAAAAATGGCAGAAAATCAATTCAGCAAACATTTGTTGAAGATCAATTGCTAGCATATATCTATACAAATACTTTCTATCCTTCATGTTTCTCTAATTTACTCTTGACTTGCATTGCAACAGGTATGAGCCTATAGACCTTTCAGATCACAATGAACTGGAGTGAGTACATCTACTATTTACTTATATAGGTATTGATTCACAGTGCTTTCTGACCATTTTCCAGATCTTGGTGATAAGGTGTGATGTCATATTTATATATCTTAATTTCTCTCCTACACACACACACATGGGTACAGTTCCACCAAGGCAAGAAGAATAAGGCAAGAAATGCATAACATGCATCTGCTTCGCAATAAACTTTAAATTGGCTATTTTTGTGACATCTGCATATAGTAGAATAATTTAGATAATGGTAGGGAATTCCATGGAGAATGATGTTGTTGGCATTTACCTAAGCTGCCTTATTTCACACGTTGGACCTGCAATGGCCTAGTTGATAGATTACCATGTGTTTGCTCTTTTTCCCGAGTAATAATAAGAAGCTGGGAAAAGTTGTTCATTGCTGGTTCCTTTTATCCTTTTATTGACTCAATGTTAAATGTGGTGGGCAGTGGCAAGTGAAAGTGGAACAGATGATGCCAAAAGAAGGGGTGATGCTTTTGCAAGGGCATTTTCTGCACCTAGCATACCATCTGATATATCATTTTTTTAATGCGAATACTGTGTTGTTCATCCTTTCTGAGAATATAGTTTAAGGATTAGCTTTTGACATTTGATTAGTTGAGTATAATACATTTGTTTTGATAAGAAATTAAGTCCTATAACGCATAAGATGGACAATTGTAATGCCCAAGGGTAATAGATACCTAATCAAATTTTCTTTGCATCTTATTCTTTCTCATTCTTGGAATGTCTTGTATATTATCATCAATTCATGAAAATTTTGGGTGTATTATTTGTATTTGTATCTGGGTGGTACTTAAATTGAGTATCTTTTATGAAGATGTATAGTATGTGTTTCCAGATAATCCTGGAAGGAATGGGCAGAGCTCTCCATACCAACTTCAATGCCCGGTTTACTGTGTGATGCTTTGAAGGTAGTACCCTCGCTTTTTCGTCTTTTATATTTGTTTCAACTTTCACCATTTTTTGCTACTTATTTATTTTTATGGTGTAGTAGAAATTCAGTTTAACTAACGTGCTTACTTTTGCAGCTGGCAATCAGCAGAGATTGGCAGAAAAGTTAATTAACGGAAAAATATATGATTGTGTTTGCTGGTATGAGCCTGCCTGCTAACTGACGAAAGCTTCTTCCAAATCACGAGCGAATCGCCACCACAAATACAGTAAGGAAAAGAAAAAGAACATCTTAGTTTGGTAGTCTTAGGTTCCAAAGTGTAGGATCCAGTAGGGTGATAAAATAGGTCAGATGGGGGTTGAATGATTCTTTTTCTGAGTTCACTGTATTCTTCAGAAGGTTGCTTTTGGAAATGCTTTTGAGTAACTATTCTTTACTCAGAGTCTCCTTTTTATATTTAAGTGTTTTAGTTACGGAATTAAATAAACACAAAAATAGAGCAGAGAAAGGAAATATGCAAACAGGGATTTTATCTTGGTTCAGCCTCTGCCTAATCCAGTCCTTGGAATCTCTTGTCCAAGATTAATTCACAAGTGACTTTTCTTCTGGTGAAAAGCAAACCATTTACAGCTTAAGATTGAAGTTCCTTCCAACAGTCTTGCCTATGATGAGCTATACCAATACAGGAGTACCGTTCTTCTGTATATGAGGCTCTGAGCTTCTTCTCTCTTAAGTACCTTATAAAATTGTCAAGCTCCCTCACACTAACTTACCCTCAGCTTAGTGTGATTTACAACAGTTTATAGATAAACGATATTTATGAGCTTCTGAACTTTGTTTCAGTTAGCTCAAGTACAAACAGATAATATTTAAATGTTTGCTAGAAGAAGATTGCAAGTAGATTGAGAATTTGTTCACTCTTTAATTCTTTTATTAATTTAGCAACCTTCTTCAATGGTGGAAATACTCATTTTATAGAGGGAGAAAATATTTCCGTTGATTTTAGATCGTTGTTAGAAATTCTGCCGTTATCTCTTAATCTTGTTTCCGTTAGCAATTCGTTAGAGTAGCTCATCCATTTTTTATCCGCGCCATGTTGTGCCAGGTTGATTTGGAACCCACTTTATACGGCAGATACGTATCAGATTAGCAAGTAAGTTTTGTTCTTGATTTCGCAACAACTTTTGTCTTATAGTAGACTGAACAACAGAGTGCACGGCGACATTAATTGCGAAGTCAGCTTTCTTAACTTTTAACATCGAAAGATTAAGTTGACCTTTAGCAATCTTCAGAAAGGCTTTTTGAGGTTCTGAGTCTTGAGTTATCTTCTGAGATATTGAATACGTTATCTGACTCTAATTGCTTCTGAGGATCCACAGCTCTGCTGACGAATCCTGGTGCTTCTGAGGTGACTTGCTTCTGAACTCAGAACTTACAAAATTTAATTAATCTTGCTTCAGAATCCAACACAAAGTGTGGGTCGTTTCAATGTAGCATGTTAACTTTTGGAACACCCAGCAAAATCTCAGCCACTGAATAGATAACTCAAGTGTTGTAATTTAAAGAAACTCTTCCAGTTACTATCGCAAAACATAAGAATGACATAATTCTGTATAATTTCTATTGTTTAAGCGCTCTATTTAGTCTGTATATACCAATGTTTTGTATGCCCTTCAAACTTACATTTTGAAATTGTTCGCCTTTTACGGCGGTCTGTGTTTTCAATTCAACGCAATTTGTCTAGATTAGTGATAACTTACTCGCACCAAGATGTTGTCTCTAGCTTCTGAAATGTTTCCAAATTTGAAGTTAATCTTTGTCAAAATTAGGAAGCATACGAAGTATTGCAAGTATTGTAGTCCAAGAATATTATTAAATAAGTTTGGAGCTATTTTTTTAAGATAATAACAAAAGAAAAATCTCCATTTTGGAGTTGGTTTAAAGCTCAATTTAAATTATTTGTGCATCCTGCAACTAATGCAGAGTTAATTGTAAGTTTTTCAAGTTGAAAATTAACAAAATTTAAGACCAATAGGCTCGATTAATTTTGTGGATTTTGTTTAGGTGCATTGGAGCAAATGAGAAAATACTCGATTGATTTTGTGAATGTTCATTTTTGTATCTCATAATAATCTTCAATTTGAATAAAAAAATCAACCTTATACACAAAATTATTTAAAGTGTTATGTAAGTTAATTTGATATAAATAAACAGACCAAATAACTATTTTTGTCTACAACAAACATAAAACTTACATAAAAACAGACCAAATAACTATTTTTGTCTACAACAAACATAAAACTTACATAAAGTTTCTTTTTTTTATCAAACATATGTAAGCTTTTAAAGGGTCAATTAATTTAATTTTGAAGATCCAAAAGAATAAAGTCATGGGTAAGCATTTAAATTTAGTTGTCCAAAGGCCATATATTTATAAATTTCGATCAATCTCAATTATCCATCAAGTTTAAATGATAGATATTGAATTTTAGTTGTTTGTGGGTACCATAATGACATTATTCTCAATAACTAAAACTGGATGAATGGTTAAGATTGATTGAAATTTGAAGGACAAAAGCCTTGTGATTTGACTGTTTTGCAAATAAATTCTTATGAAATTTTACTTTGCAAAATGGTGCATGGGATTTCAAAAATTTGCAAATCAGGGAAAAAAATATATTTTCTTAAAAATGGTATTGTTCCAAAGGTTTTTCAATAAAATTAACATTCTTATAAATTAACAAGCATCAAAATTTGAGTAATTTTCGAAAATTATTTATTTTATTATGATTTATTAAAATTATCATCACATTTTAATTAAAAATAAATATTTGTATTTCACAAAAAATTATAAAATTTATCTCTAACGTTTATTATGTTATTATTAATTTATGCTAAAAATTTGCATGTCATTATAGATAAAATTATCCTTTTTATAACGTAATTTCAAATTAAATTCGTTTTTTTGCTAACTTTTGAAATCATAAATATCATCTTTTAAAATTATTCTACAAAAATTTTTTCACAAAACAATTAAATGAAATGAAATAGATGGTTTTTGAAATTTACCAAAAATTTAAAGTAGTGGAATGCATAATTTGGTGCTTCCTGCAACAATGGCAGACCAACTGACCACTGAACTCTAATGCTTATTTCCTTTCCATAATTTAATTTTATTATTACAAACTACAAAGTAAAAATTAATTTTAATTTATTGGATTTGGATGCCTCTTTTCACTTCACAAAATATGGTTAGTGATTAACAGAATTAAGGAAGATTACTAAACTACCCTTACAAGCTAACTACCTGTTTGCCTAATTACATAATTGATCCTTATATCCCCTTGCAAGATGGCAATCATCCAATTGAGATCATTTTCAATCTTTCAACCTGTTTGCTGAAGACAGGACATGTTAAAGCCTTTGTAAACATGTCTGCTAGCTGATTCTGTGAAGATATAAACATTAGGTGGATGGTTCCATCTTGAATCTTTGCTCGAATGAAATGACATTCTATCTCTAGATGTTTTGTTCACTCATAGAACATGTTGTTGGCTATATGTATGGCAGAAACATTGTCACAAAATAGAAATGCTGGTGCAGAATGTTCAACCTTCGAATCTTTCAGTAGAAACAATAGCCATTGGATTTTTGCTGCAAGATGGAAATCATCCAATTGAGATCATTTTCAATCTTTCAACCTATTTGTTGAAGACAGGACATGTTAAAGCCTTTGTAAACATGTCTGCTAGCTGATTCTGTGAAGATATAAACATTAGGTGGATGGTTCCATCTTGAATCTTTGCTCGAATGAAATGACATTCTATCTCTAGATGTTTTGTTCGCTCATAGAACATGTTGTTGTTGGCTATATGTATGGCAGAAACATTGTCACAAAATAGCAATGCTGGTGCAGAATGTTCAACCTTCGAATCTTTCAGTAGAAACAATAGCCATTGGATTTCTGCTGCAGTTGTTGCCATGGCCTGTACTCAGCTTCTGATGAATTGCGAGCTACTATATTTTTCCTTATATCTTTCCATGAAACCAAGGAATTTCCCAGAAAGATGTAGTATCCAGTAATAGATTTCCTTGTAGTTTTACAGTTACCCCAATCAGATACTGTGTATCCTTTTATTTTGCAGTCATTAGTTACAGAGAAAAATAACCCCAGAGTTAGTTTTCCTTTTAAGTACCTTAGCACTCTATGTGCTGCAGTAAGATGATACTCATATGGTTTTTCCAAGTGCTGTGTTAACTCTTGTACAGCAAAGGAAATGTATGGCCTAGTGTTTGTTAAGTAAAGCAATTTCGCTACCAATTTTGTGTAATTTGTATTGTCTTCTAGGCTTTTTGTTTGCAAATGATCTTGCTGGTCTATAGTAATTGGTGTAGTGCATGGTTTGCAGTCAAAAAAAGCATATTCAGCCAATAAATCTAATACATACTTCCTTTGATATATGTGAATTCCAGTCTTATTTCTTGCAACTTCAAGGCCTAAAATAAACTTCAACTTTCCCAAGTCTTCGATACTAAAATATTCATGCAAGTAGTCTTTTATTTCTTGAATTTTCTTTTCACAGTTTCTTGCAAGGATTACATCATCAACATACACAACAAGGGCAGTGAAAATATCTATTTAGTCTGTAATGAATAAGGAAGGATTAACACTAGATTGTTTAAAGCCTGTATAGTCAAGGTATAGTTCCATTGCTTACTTGGTTGCTTTAAGCCATATAAATACTTTTTTAATCTACAAACAACATTTGGCACTTTAGAAGATACACCTTGGGGTAAGTTCATATTGATTTCTTCTTCTAGATTTCCATGAAGAAAGGCATTGTTTATATCTAGTTATTCTAACAACCAATTATTTTTTGCAGCTACGGCTAATATTACTCTAATGGTTGTTATTTTAGCCACAGGTGAGAAGGTCTCTAAGTAACCTATACCAGGTTGTTGAGTGTAGCCTTTGGCTACTAACTTTTCTTTGTATCTCTCAATTGACCCATCACTCTTCCTTTTTATTTTATAAACCCATTTACAGTCAATGAGTGTTTTATCTTGAGGCAGAGAAATAATATCCTGGGTATTGTTTCTGTTCAAAGCCTCAATTTCAACATTTATAGCTTCTATCAATTCCTTTGTTTTTGAAGCAGCTGTGAGCATGGGATTTTGTACTAGCTCGTGCGTTCGATGATGATGGCTTTTTCGGGATTTTATCCTTGAACCACACAATTTTCGAGTATCCTGACATATCCGAATGGGAATCCTCCTCGTCTCTAATTCAGAAGGACGTTCTAGATAAAATTATTTAATTAAAAAATTAATTAACTAAATAAAAAATACAAAAAAAATATATAAAAATAATAAAAATATATATATATATATTAATTAAAAAATACGAAAATATAAGAAAAGTTCGAAAACGGCAACCTGGGGAGACTACATCCCGGGCCCGGCTGCCTCGCCGAGGAGCCTCACCAGGCTTTTCTCTGGCGAGGCCCCTCGCCGGAAAAACTTACTTTTTTTGGTTTTTCGGGATTTTCCTATAAATAGTCGGATCTTTTTCAATTAAAGGGATCCCGAGATTATCAGACAAAAATATAGCTTTTAGAACGACTTCGAATTCCAAGAATAAAACGAACACTTTTTGGACTTTCTACTACAACATTTTTACCTAAACAAAAAGACGAGGAGGATTTCTCAAAGATCGATTGGATTTCTTCGAAGTGGATTCGTTCAGTAAGGGTAAGCCTCTGAGTTCCTAGAACTGCAATTCCCGTGCTTTCAATGTTTAATTTCTTCTGCGAACCTAGGACTTTCGCTTCTTTTATTTTATTTTAACTGTTGTAATTCTTCTTCATCTTTTCTTTATTAAAAGGAGATGTATCTTAGAACACCCCCACGAAGGGAATAAAACAGATTCCTGGATAACAGACCTCACTTTTTACCATGCGATCAATTTCATTAATTAAAATGAGCAACCAATGTGCTAATAAAATGAATGGTTTTATTTAAATAACAAACACAATATTGTGATTTTTTTAGGCCACACGGGCCTCGCTGAATTCCAAATCGAACATACGTGCTATCCCCTGTGCTAACCTTTGTGGATGCAGGTAAATTAGGATTAGATGTATGTTTAGGACTTTAATTTTCCTTCGAGTATCATAATTTCAATTTTTGGGAAATGTAATTAATAGGTTAGCGGGCGGTTGCATCCCCAGATTTTTGAAGCCTTGTAATTTCCATTTTTCGCTTTTACTTTCCGTATTTACTTACTGTTTTGTGGATGGTTTATTTTTCCACTTTGTGAATGATTTATTATTTCGCAATACGTGAACCATGCATCTAAACTCCAAAAATGACCTAAGTGCGAATATGCACAATTAAAAGAAAACGTTTTTCTGTAGATGTAATTTAATGTGATCCAATGAGAAATAAGCAACTTATCCCGGACCCGAATCTTTGTATCTTGGTGGGCCGTCCCCTGGACATTAAGCCTCACAGGACTCTAATTTCTGGAAAGAGCTAATCCAGGTGGCGACTCCACACTAAGAGATGGTGGATTTTTGTTCGAACCGATCTTAAACGTTTTTCGCCTTTTTCTCTTTCAACCTTTTTCCCGGGTCCCTGACCCGGCGCTTTCTTTCATCTTTTTTCAAACACCCCGGTGGACCGCGCCTCTTATCTCCCGCGCGCTCTTGGCCCACCGCTCCGTGTCGCCCGTTCACAGTGGCGACTCCGTTGGGGACTTTTCTAGATTTGTTTTTTTAAAAGGTTTTAGATTTTGGATAAGTGCCGAGAATTATTGATCACATTATTTCGTTTTCTTTTAATTTTGACATATTCTTTATAACAAATTGCAGTAGAAGGGATTAGCCCATAAGTCTAAGGTACCCCTATTACCGCGAAGCTTTCTCTTGTAATAATCTGCCTCCTAAGAAAAGATAGTACTTGAGCGTGTGGAGCACTTGTTGCCATATCGCATGTACCTCCCTCGTTAGAACCTAGTTGGGGAGAGGCTTGGAGTGTATTTCAGTGCAACAAGAACCTTCTACATCAGCAACCCGTTTTTAAACCCTCATGTAAATAAGTCATAGGCATTTCCCTAGGGTGTTACCCAAACACGTGATCATGCATTATATTTTCCTGCAGGTGCGCTCCTTAGTACCCTCGTGGTACTAAGATGAACCAAACTTAGGATAGAGACTAGCCAAAAACCCTATGCGCGGGAGTTGTATGGTTGGAAGAAAGATAATGTGT
>CATIWQ010034770.1:0-10628 GCA_949673415.1 Euphorbia schlechtendalii
CTTAGGAGATCTATAGGTTTATTTTAATTTTTAAAATTCTGCCTTGCAACGATTGTATGTTCAATTACTATCTTGATTAACCAGTAGTGTTATCAGAGCCTACCTTATGCTATGTGATAAGTGTATATTTACACTTATAATTAATATTTTCAATCATTAAACATTATGGTTTTAGTCATTTTATACTTCATATAAAATATTTCACGTGATATGTAGTTGTTTTTTATGCAAATGCAGGTACTAAGTAAATCTTGGAAGTAAAATGATTAAAGTTGGAAATCTATGCAAAAAGAGTGAAAAGGTGAAAATAACATGCATGGAACTTAAAGAATTGGCAAAGGATCAAAGATGTCAAAGATCGGTAGAAATCACAAAGAGGAATAATGTGAAAAAGGCATATCACGATCATGACACATATATCAGGGTCGTGAACTTTACAATAGAAAGTTGCCAACCAAGTATTCATGGTCACAACCTTAATGGTTTTTTGGTCAACTCTTCTCTTCTTTCAACCGACGGATAAGAATGATCAACCACCATCAACTGCCATCAACTACCAACAGAAAAGACACCCTTTGGAAGTGAACCAATCATGAAAAGGTGCCTTTCCAAAGTGGATGAGGATGAATCTTTTCATCCAATCAAAATGAAGTGATGCAACTATTCGCCAATGGACACGACTCTTCGTTTGGATAGATGCAACCCTTTATACTCTATAAATAGGGTTCAAAACTCAACAATTTTGTGGCATAGGGTGGATATGCATGGTGTGGGCAATGTATAGCAGCATGTATGTATAGATAGAGAGTGAAAATATCTAGATTTCACTACGTTCAAAGTCTTAGTGAGAAAAATGTATAAGTGATTTAATTCGAGTGTTTGTTGTATGAGTGTAATATCAAAACACTTATCAATTAAAGTTTTCATTCTTCAACATTCTTTTATTCAAGATTCACAAAGAATAGCATCCTAGCTGAGGTTTTGTACGAGTCGAGACCGAATTCAAAGTAGACACAGGAATTACGGGAGTTGACGACTCACATTAAAGAGTGGATACAGTTTGAACAACTTTAGCTTTCACTTGCATACCTTACAACTTTACTTTGTTTTCTTCTTATTCTTTCTATTTTGAAGTTTATGATATGACTATGTCTCGTAATGATTAATTCATCTTGCGTCATTTATATTAATCAAGTTATACGCTTTTGAGTTAACTTTAAGAGTGATTTCGAGGTTAACAAGATTGTGTATAATCACTAGATTTGCGATAATGATGCTGTTTAGTGAGCCAACATTTTTGGAATGGTAAGTTGCTAAATATGGCTATGTGAGAGTGACCCCGTACTAAGCATAGTAATATAGTTATCCAAGTTCTTATAAGTGTCATAATTCGTTTAGCCTAGATTTAGAAAAGTCATCTCATATGTTGCTCTGCGTTGAATTATTGAAAATATTATAGCATCTAGAACCGTATTTGTTGAAGTTATTTAGTGTATGAAATATTCTTGATCATTTTACATGTTTTTCTCCACTAAACTTGTTCTTAGGAAATATCTATATATTTTACATCTTCTTTATTCTATTCATGCATATGTCTATTCATTAGTCTATCATCCAACCCTCCAATACAAATTATCTTATTTCTTTTATTCCGTAACTCTAGTTGGTCTTAAGAACCGAATTCCTTCCCTATGTGATCAATATCTTTAAACCCTACATCGAAATTGTATACTTGCAGTGGTCACCATTTTTCTATTTGATAAGCAGTATTAACAACACCTGTACGTTTTTAAACTTCTTAACTTGTTGGTAGAAGAGTGGGGAACAAGGTTTTTAGCATCGTTACCAAATATAAGCCCTCAAAATAAATAGATTTAAAACCTTGCGTTCAAGTTTTTGATGCCATTGCCGGGGAAGGCAAGTGCATTCTTAGAGATCAATTAATTGGAGACTACGGTACATTTTTATTTTATTTTACTTTTATTTTATTTTTATATTGGTTTATTATTTTATTTCATTTTGAGTCAAAATGTTTACTAATATACATTGGGATAGGTTTTGTGGTGATTACATGATTGATAACTTAATTGATACATGCGTAGATAAAATTTGTCATGTTACATCTCATGAAGAGTCAACATCTGAATATCTTGAAAATTTAGAATATTCCTCTGAAACCAAAAAATTAGTTAGAGAGGATGAACCTACACCACTTTCTATAGATAAACCACCCTTAGTAGAATTGAAGCAATTGCCTAGTCATTTGAAGTATGCATTTTTAGGAAGTAACAATACCCTACCAATTATCATTTCTAGTAAGTTATCTAATCTGCAAGAAGAAGCATTATTGGAAACAATAAAGGGTAGAATTAGGAGTATTGGTTGGCAAATTTTCCATATGAAAGGGATTAGCCCTAATATAGTAATTACATAAATTTGGAAAATGATAGAAAACCTAAGATAGAAAGGCAAAGAAGATTAAACCCTCACATGAAGGAAGTTGTTAAAAAGGAAATTAATAAGTTGATAGATGCAGGAATTATCTATCCGATTTCAGATAGTGAGTGGGTCAGCCCTGTTCAATGTGTTTCGAAAAAAGGAGGTATTACTGTGGTTCAGAATGCAAAGGGTAACTTAGTTCTTACTAGGATAACAACTGGATGGAGAGTTTGCATAGACTATAGAAAATTAAATGCAGCAACTAGGAAAGACCATTTCCCTTTACCATTCATTGATCAAATGTTAGAAAGGATATCAAATCATGTATTTTCAAATTCATATCAAGCTAGATGACCAAGATAAAACCACTTTTACATGTCCATTTGGTACATTTGATTATAGAAGAATGCCTTTTGGGTAGTGCAATGCTCTGGCTACCTTTTAGAGGTGTTTTTCCGCTATTTTTAGTATGTATGTTGAGGATATTATGGAAGTTTTCATGGATGATTTCTCTATATATGGGGATTCTTTTGAAAAATGACTAGAAATTTGGATAAAGTACTTGCTAGATGTGAACAAATTAATTTGGTATTTGTTGGTCCGTAAACTGAATAATAATAATAGTAGAGTGGGGGTGAATGTGAAAACTGGGTTACTTTTTGTTTCTTTTTCGATTTAATGTTAACTCAGTATGGTTTTTATACGTGAGTTGAGTATGCATGCTGAGTGTGATATAAAAACGTATAAACTGTTTAGCTCAGCCGGCATAGTTTATCTTCAACCTTTAACTGAGTAAGGATTACTCAATGCGAGTTGGATAATAAGCAAATAGACGATATGAGAGAGATGAATGAGCAAGAAGTTGATGAAGCTAATCGCTTAGAGTTAGAATGATTACACTAGAGATTTTATCCTGGTTCAGCCCCTAGCCTACCTCCAGTCCACGGATACCGTCTCCGAGCTTTAATCCACTAGTGGTTCATTCCTTCAATAGGCAAAGAAGCCTTTACAGTGGGTAGACTCCATTACAGAAAGTTCTTCCTTCTAACTACTACTCAAACTTAGTTTGGGTACCCTTCCCAAACTGACACTCAAGATTAATAAAACAATAGCAAATTGAATTCAACTTATAGTACGTTGAATCCTTACAAGGTTAATTCTATGAGTGATTCTCTCTATTACAAGTTGATAAAACTATTGATTGCTTGCAGATTGCTTGCTGATGAATTTCTAGAAAACAGAGATGATTTTCACAAGGTTTTACTCTTAGGAAATTCAAGGTGATTCACCGTGTTTGAACGCCTACTTTAGTCTTCTATTTATACTGTAAATTTCTGAGAAGTAGCCGTTGCGAACTTAAAGGATATCACAGAACTTCAATTTTTTATTTCAATTAATCTTTCGAATCTTCCTGTTGGAGATAGATTTTTGGATGTTTAGAAATAGGAATTGAACGTTGTGGGGCAATTTGTTTCCATTTCCAAATTCTCATTTTTCTTCAAGTAATCTGATCTTTAGGAGATTTGCGCTTCAAGCAACGTGGTGTCTTTCCATTGGATGACTTTGAGAATGTTGCGGGATGTATGCGGAGATCTTTGATACGCGACACATTTCATGCGATTATTCCTTATATTCTGATTCTAATGAGGAATATCTGACACTTTGTACAGCCATGTTTAATGTTGTGAGGACCACAGGAATCTCTATTAATTTCAGCGCCTTATACTCCTAACATATAATAGAGGAATATTCTATTCCTTCAGAATGTGGTTAGTAGCATATGTATCATGATAAGAATTAGCGCCGCAAAAATAATTACTTTTAGATAAGTAATATTGTAACTTAGCATGAGCTGAGTGATGATAACATAAACTATATAGTGCTCAGCACACACTTGGCTTTTCCTACACTAAGTATTCTTAGCATTCAATTAACTTTGACTATCCCTTATTGATTGCTATTACCAAAACTTTTGAGTACTGTGAGGTACTATTAACTTGGGTTCTACAATCTCCCCCATTTTTTATAGATAGCAAACTAGATGGTAGAAGAAGATAATTAATATAGTTTAGAATTATCAAAATACCTGAAAGCAAAGTAAGAGCTCCCTTTTGCTGAGTGACTTTCCTTGGTCAGCTTAAGCTCCCCTATACTGAGTGAGTCTTTTCTTCGAGCAGCTCAGCTCCCCCATACTTAGAGGAATTTTTCTTTGATTTGGAATTTCATCTTACTTTGGCTTATCTTCAGTTTCTCGTATATTTTCCTGCATATGTTAGATATATCGCATAAAATATACTTAGCTATAGAAGTTGACAAGATCTTAACTTGAGGTGAAAAACTTGTGTTTTATTAATATAAGGAACTTAGTCAGTACATAATATATATCCTGAACTAAGATTACATTAAATCCTATTACAAGTTTTCATTCAACTACTAAGACTTAGCCTAACGTTTATGGGCTGAGGAAGAAGAAGATCCATGTTGCTTCTGCTTGTCCTAATTTGCTCTTAATCTTTACTGTGGATCCCTATACCATTGGAAGAGATCCCTTGAGTTGATTCATCATTCTGACAGCATCTTTAGCTACTTTCTCCCCCATTGCTATCTGGCCTTGAACAATTTGATCAAGGCAGACTCAATCCTAAGCCAAATCTTTAAGTTCCACGCATCTTTTTGCACCTTTTTAACTCTTTTTTCATAGAATTCCACTTTAGATCATTTTACTCCCAAGATTTACTTAGTATCTTCATTTGCATAAAAAATAACTACATACAACGTGAAATCTTTTATATGATGTATATAAATGACTTAAAATATAGTGTTTAGTGTGCAAAATTAATATGATAATAAGTGTAATTATATACTTATCATACCCCCACACTTAACTTTTGCCTTATCCTCAGGGTAAATTCAACAGAAGTGTATAATTTGGTAAACAAGTTCGTACCTCATTTGGCGAAAGACTATCGAACTGAGTATCACATTCCATGTTGCAAAAGATTTCAAGTAGAAGTTCAAAATTTCCCACAAATTAGTAATGTGCAATTTATATAGTTTAATTGCATACCTTTGTTCTTAATGAAGAGTTAACCGAATTGTATCTTCATATAAGCGTTATATGCATACTCGAATATTACCTTCTCTTAAGCATAGTAAAAAGAATAAAGGACATAGAAAGCACACTTTGATTAATTTCTCTCAAGGTATTTTTAGGTAACCTAGGATGCTAAAACACTCTCAGTGGTTGCATGTTATGATCCATACCACTCTCCCCTTTTTTCAGTGGTTGCATTTTATGCTTCATACCACTCTCTCATTTTTTTTTCTTTTAAGCATATGTTTTTTAAGTACTTTCTGCTTTGCACCCATTTTTTGTGCTATGCTTTCTTTTCCTTTTTTTTCACTCAATGAATGATTATAGTTTCTGCTCCATACCATTCCTCATCTTTTGCATAACTCATTGTTTATCCTCTCTTTCTTTTGATTTTTTCATTCTTAATACCCTCATCCTTTATTGATCAATTTCAAAGTATTATGGCTTTAGTTTCATAACACTTTAAACACACTTAATACTTATAGGACTTATTTGAGAATTACATATAAAACTCATAGTAAGAATACCATTAGATATTACTCCACTTAAACTTATCGGAAGCATTAAACTAAAACTATATAACTTACACCAATTCATGTTGCATCGAAATCTATATCGAAACTTACTTTCGAATGTTACTCACCACTCATCCTTGCCAAATTGATAAATGTTGTGCACTAACATCAAACTTGTAAATACCTAACACTCATAATAACCTTGGACAAATATTACTAAAATATAAGAAATGATAATGTATAATATCAAAAATATCAAGAAAAATTTTCAAATTCTTCGATTTTTTAATTTTATTCAATTTTTTTGGATTTTACAGGATTTTTACAAATGCCCCCAACAATTAAAGAACACAATGTCCTCATTGTGAGACATTATAAAAATCAATTTTTAAATACAACTAAAATAAAATAAAGAAAAGAAATTGACCCCATTTTACTCCTCAGAACTTGAATCTGGTAGACTTGGAGAGATTTCCAAGTTTTGCATTCTGAAATATGTATTCAACTTCTGATTCAATGAAATGTTTAATTTTGTCTGTTGAAGAACATCTTGCTGTATAGAGGCAATGTCTAAGCATGCTTGGTCAATATCTCTTACAAATTTTCCTCTCTAGGTATCAGTTGTACTTCTTGAGGCTTGTCTTGAATTACCACTCTCGAAATGAACTTCCTCAACTTCCTCTTCATCTGGTTGGTTTTCTCGAGTAGCAAACTCTTGCGTCGGTCGAAGCTTTCTTATCCTTACTTCATATGGCATTAATGTAAATTTTCCTACTTCTTCTTTTACCAATCCTTCTCTTTTCATATACACTCCTCCCATAAAATTAAATTTCTCCCTTGGATTATATTGGTATGGTAATTGATTCTTCGCTCCCAAAATTATCCCACAAATCATGTTTGCGCCTCCAACTCTAGCATTTTTATGTGTAGTCAGACTAGCTATGGATTCCAAAATATACATTGAAAACTTTGGTCAAAACTGCAGAATTGCACACTCCAATATCTCCAAGTCTTTCATTGACACTTTAGTTGTTTCATGTCGAAAGAAAAGACTTTAAGAAATAAACTTATGAAGGTAGAGATGACTGTTACTTCGGATGTTCTTGTTGGATGAATTTTTGACACCGTAACGATCCAATCCCATCAATTCTGTCCAAATATCTGTCAACTCATAATCTTCATCTTTCTCAAAATCATCAAAATTCTCTCCCAAACTAAACCATTTGATTAAATCCATCATTGTAAACTTATATTCTTCTCCTTTAAGTCTGAATTTCTTCTTCAAGACATTTCCATCATCAGCAACAGTAACCAAGAATTCGAGAACCCATTCCTTGATAAAAGGAAATCGCATATTCACGAACTTCTCCAATCCAAATAGTGAAAAGTATCTCTCTACTTCCACGTGAATCCCAGCATCAATAGCAAAAGTAGGATCATAGAAAAGAGTATAGTAAAAATCGAAGTTGTTGATTCTCAAGTATCTTTCCACTTCCTCGTCACTATAATCGTTAGAATATAGCTGTTACAGCAATAACTGCTGTTCAGATCACACAGGTCGTGATTCATGAGAGTAAGTCACGATCATGACATTTTGTTACTCAAAAATAGAAAGTTCAGATCAAACTAATCACGAGCGCGATACATGTCGGTGTCACGAAATGCCAAAGTCCAAAAGTTTTTGTTCTTTTCCTTTATTTTTTAAAACACATTAACTTAAATATATATAAAAAATAGTTAAATCTACTATATTATACTAAATATATATATGTAGGAAAATATAAGAGTTTTTCAACCCCTTGACTTCATATTCATGAATGAAATCTAGTTTAACAACTTCTTAGATGCAAGCATCAATCAAGTCAAGTTTCATGCTAATATCTTCATCCATAGGATATTTATCAGCTTTACCCACGTTAAATTCAACAATATCATCTCCTATCCTTAACTTAATTTTGCCTTCCGAAACATCGATCAATGCTTTGCTAGTGTGCATAAAAGGTCTTCCTAAGATTATAGGACACTTTTCATCATATGCAAAATCTAGCACAATAAAGTCAGTTGGGAAAACAAATTTATCTACTTTAACTAGTACATCTTCTATTATGCCATAAGGATGTTTAATAGACTGGTCGACCAATTATAAGACCATATTTTTCCTTTTAACTTCATCATCAAGCTTTAACTACTTGAAGAATGATAAAGGCATAAGATTTATACTAGCCCCAAGATCACATAAAAATTTTGGAAATAAAATGTTTCCAAGTTTATACGGAATTGTGAAACTTCCTGGATCTTTTAGTTTAGTTGGCATTGTAGCAATTATTCTTTTACTACAATCTTCAGTTAAAGATACTTTTGATATTCCTTCTAAACTACGTTTTCGAGATAAAAGTTCTTTGATAACCTTACAGTAGTTAGGAATCTGAGTAGTGGCTTCAATAAATGAAAGATTGATTCAAGACCTTTAAGTTTGTTGATGAAATCAATGAGCTGTTTATCCTCATTCTTCTTCTTCATTCTTTGCGAAAATGGTGGTTGAGGGGGGTTAACCTTTCTGGATTTAGGTTGTTCATCCACTCTTGCACTATTATCATATTTACTCAGATATTCATTCTGTACTTCAACAATATCATTAGCAAGCATACCCGAAGGATTTGGTTTATCTAGTAATTTGCCACTTTGAAGAGCTATAGCATGCACATTTTCCTTATGATTTTCTTCTGTGTTACTAGGTAAATGACCTTTTCCTCTAGATGGAATAGCACTCGCTAATGGACCAACTTGTATTTCCAAATTATGAATTGAAGATGAATGATTTTTAAACATTTGATCCATTTTATTCTTTAACTTTTTGTAACATTCTTCCGACTCTAATTGCTTATTACAAACTCCCTCTATAAACTTATCTATCTTACTTGTTAACTGCCCTCTTCTATCAGTACTCTTGTAATTATTTTGTGGTTATCACCATACTTCTAATTAGAATTTCTATAGCTATTTCCATTATTGTTATAAGAATTCCCTTGACTTTTAACATAACTTAATTGCTCCCCTGCACATGGGTTAAAGTTATACTCAAAAGCTGTATGTCCAATTTGACCACAATTTTCACATATCAAAGGGTTATTTTTACTTACATGTATATTATCTATCTTATTAGATAAAGCAAATATACGTGCTTGCATAATAGAAATAGAAAATAATCCGTTGACCTTTTTAACTGAACTAAAAGATGTATATGCAGCATGTGAATGAGTAGGATTAGTAATACTTACTTGTGCCCTTTCCACTGGCCACATACTATTGTTGCTTGCCATATTTTCCAAAAGCTCAAAAGCTTCTTGACTAGTTTTCTTCATAAGAGATCCCACAGCCATAGCATCAATTGTTCCTCTCGTTGCATGATTAATTCCATTATAGAAAGTTTGCAGAATAACATTCTCAGGTAAACCATGATGAGGGCAGACTCACCGAAGTTCCTTATAACGTTCCCAGGCTTCGTATAATGATTCGCTATCTTTCTGGGTAAAGGAAGTGATTTCTTTAATGAGTCTTACGGTTTTTGCTAAAGGGAAATATTTAGTCAGAAAGGCTTGGGCTAATTGGTTCCAGGTAGTTATTGAATTTGGGGGTAATGAATTCAACCAAACTTTTGCTTTACACGGAGTGTAAATGGGAATAAGCAAAATTTAACTACTTCTTCAGGAACATTGGGCATTCTAAAAGTATAACAAACTTCTAAAAAGTTTGCAATGTGAGAATTCGGATTTTCGTTGGGTAGACCATAATATTGCACATTATTGCTAATCATTTGAAGTAATGCTAGTTTTATTTCAAAATGATTCGCATCAATCGGCGGTCTAGCAATTCCTTGATTGTTACCATTGATGGTCGGAATAACATAATCCATAAGCCTTGGTTGAGGTTGATCCTGATTTGTATTTTCATCTTGGTCTTGATTGTTAGCCATACTTCTTTCTTATCTCTTATATTTTTGTTTCCTTGCCCTACCAAATCATTCTATTTCTGATTCGAAAGATGCCAAACTTTCTCCAGAACTATGCGTACTTGGCATGCACATGCTAGAAAAAACACTCAATGAATAAGCAAGAAAAATATGTTAATAACAAGATAATAAAAATAATAATATGAAAGGAAATAAATCTAAATAACATATAAAATATAATTTTCCAAAATTAAATCTCTAAAACACAATTATCTTCCCCTGAAATTTCTATCCCTAGAATGCACTTGCTTTCCTCGGCAACGGTGCCAAAAACTTGTTCGCCACTTTTCTAATGATAAGTTTAATAGTTTATTTACAAGATTCGGTTATATATCAACAGTGCCAAAAACTTGTTCACGTGAAATATAGGTGTTGTCAATACCCCTTATCAAAATAGAAAAATGATGATAACTGCAAGTATACAGTTGCAATGTAGTTTTAAAAGATATCGATCCCACAGGGAAGGACTAGCTCTAAAGATCAACAAGGAAGATAAAATAAAGAAAATAAAATAAGTTTGATATTTTGGGTAGGAGGGTTAGAATGAAGAATGAGTAAATATAGGTATGAA
>CATIWQ010034788.1:0-13974 GCA_949673415.1 Euphorbia schlechtendalii
AATGGAATAACATTCAAGGCAAAGTTTCATTATTGAAACAAAGTATTCTTTCAACATCAAATAAAAAATCTGTAGAGATAGGATTAATAATAAAAAAAGGGAAATTTATCAGCACAATTTCAAAAGTAGAACACAATTTCAGTAGCACAATAAGTTCTTTCCCTTGAGACAACAGGTGCTTTATTTTGTTTCCCCCACCATAATATTCTAAAGTTCACTAAATGAATACTTAACATGTATGAACTAAGAATTGCAATTCCCAAAACCATTTTCACAAACCAACATAATTATCTATTATACTGATAACCCAGAAATTATACATTTCCGCTTACAAAAATTATTAACTACCATACAGATCTATCACAAAACGAAAGTAACCCTTTCCAAGTTCTTTAACCTTCTCCTTTGAAAATCTTTTCAAGATAAGCAAATTTGCTGACAGACACCAAAATAGATTCACAACAAAACATTTGGCATGATTCCCATTACTTTCCCATCACATTTCATATTATATCATCTAATTTTCATACAAGCACATAAAAGTGCGCAATAATCAATCAATTATCATAGTTTTATTTCATAGTATATGTGATAGGTGTAGAAGGAGACTAACCAGAGTCCTTCAGTATTACAAGCCCAATTTCACTACAATCAGTGGTATACAAACAAGTCTTCCACTCCTATACAATGAATACTATTAGATCATGCAAATCCAATACATCAGGTGAGAACAACACTTACCAAATCACAAAGGCAAAATTACATTGAAGGTAAGTCTCACTCATCCCTTCTGAATGATGTATAATGCAGTGATCTCCTCATTCTGCTAGATTATATAGAAAAATCATTAAAAGAGAAACAAAATAATGGGCACATATATTTTTGGAGGAAGTAAAACTTTACCCCATCAACAATTGTCTGCCCATTTACAAAGGAAACTTCAGCAAGAGAATCTGCGATGCGACTCAGCTGCAATATTGTCAATCTAGCAAGAAGATCCACACTATGTAGCAGCTTCAGTGATACCAAATTAGAAAATTCTGACATCAAAATCCCATGAAAATCTTCTCTCTTTAGAGACCACAATGTTCCACTAGTGACAGCACGAACTGAAGCCTAGAGAGGCTTATTATACGTACATTGCAATTAACACAAAAGAAGATCATCAACATTAACATAATAAGATAAAAATTTAAACCAAGAGAAAAATTAAAGTCTTTATATCTAAGGGTATTAAAGTCAAAACTTGTACAAAAATGCCAAGAACAAAATAAGAACATGAAAGGAGTGATGGGGTGCTTGAAATCATTTATGGAACTATCAGATAAAAAAGACAGTGGAATTACGAAAATATACACAGGAGAGTGTGATCATTAAAATAGCCCAAACAACCCAAAATCTTTACAAGAATATGGGACGAATTAAGAAAATGGGGTGTTTGTTGTCATTTATTGAATTAGTTTTCTTGGTTTATTATTATTTAATCCACAACAAGTATTGTCATAATCAAATCTTGAACACAGATTGTGGGAGCTAAACGCAAATACACAATTAAAATAAAAGGCTGAAATATAACCCACATCAGTGCCAACTCTCCAAAGGATGACAATTTATTTGCCGTATATCGCTGCAAAACTTTTGTTACCTCCACATTAATCTCTTCCTACAGTCAAATAATTCATTCATATTCGAACTTCGGTTGTCAAAAAATGCATTTGAAAGCTAAAAAAGCAACCTGGGTAGCATACACCTCAAACTCTCCACTACCAATGACATAAAAGCAATCCCCTTCACCACCCTGCGTTAAAAAAAATATTATCACACATCTTACATCAAATAAAAAAAGCACCTAGTTATATTGCAACTCTGCGTATATTCCTGTCGTGTCGAACTTTCTTATGCAACTTTTTTTTTGAAAACGTTCTTATGCAACTTTAGGAACAGAATTTAAGAAATTTGATAGGAGCTCTCAATTATGTGCACATGAGCATGGATTAAAAATGGCAAAGTTTGCGAATTTCCATCCATACGCAGTTTTGCTTGAAATAGTAGCTAACTCATGGAGTCATGGTTTGACTAAAGAAGATGCTTCTTGATTATATTTCAAAAGAAAACAAGTCAACAACTCAGTTCTTCTGAATTGTCTTTCCATTAACAAAACATTAACATGTTTTTAATTAAAAAAAAACTAGAGTATAGACTACTATTGATTTATCTTGACCTTTGATTAGTTTTCAAACACTCGATCAGTTAAAGAATGCTGATAGAGCACACACCCCAAATTTTCAAAGAAATTAACCTGTTTAACTACAAGTTCTCCAAGATGGACTTCAAATCTTTGCATACAGTCCAGTAGCACTTGACATTGAGAATCAGTAAGCTTTTTGAAAAGGAAGTGGTCATGTAAAGCCCTTTCAATCTGTGCTTGTCAGCATAAGTGTATGCATGGATGTAGTATTTATTAAAAGTTTCCAGTAAGAAACCACTGATAAAATTTCAACAGTCAACAATTCCGTGATCTATTAGATCAAGCAGAGAACCAGAAATAAGGGGTTTTAAGTTTTAAATTGAAAAAATAACCTTAACTTAATACATGTAACAGAGATGAGCAAGGATTCTCAGTTCAGGTAGCTGACTTAAGTGAGAGGGAATGAGGAAAAGAACCTAAATTTAGCAAAATCTGAAAAAAAAACCTAATCTGAAAAGAATGTGAAAGAAGGAGAAAACATACCTAGAAAAGAAGGAAAAGAGGAAAACGAAGTCCACGACAGAGAGAGGAGCAGCTGCGACGGAGGTGGAGCTGACGATAGTGGAGGTGGAGCTCTATTTCGCCGGAGAAAAGTGATAAGCTCTAGCTAGCTTGTTTCATATTTAGTACGATTTAGCAGACTTTCGATTTTAGGGATATTAATTTGGGGCTATGCATTACGGACTGTTAAATCTAAGAACCATCGGACAATTAAGTATTCTGGATGGCTGTTACAAAACAACTATCTAGAATACTCAATTTAGTATCAATAACCTTAAATAAGTATTCTGAACAATGAAGTATTATGGATTGTTGTTACAAAACAACCATCTGGAATACTCAATTTAGTATTGCAGATGATTGTTACGTAACAACCATCCGCAATACAACAAAAGAGGGAAGGCATTACGGACGGTTGGTAAACAACAACCGTCTGCAATGCGTTGATTTGTTATTACGGACGGTTGTTACGTAACAACCGTCCGCAATAACCCCAACGTCAATTCCGTCCCACTTTCACCAATGGTTACTTCTATAAGCCTTGCAAATATTGCGACCCTATAAGCCCTTTTACACTAGTGTGACACAGTTTGTCAAACTTCCAACACGCCACTTTAGGCTTCTTGTTGGAGAAATTATTGTTGTTTCCTTTAAACTTACACTTACTACATTTGTCACTGTTTGGGGATTCACAGAAAATCCACCTTCTTCAACCATATTTATAGAAATAGTACCGACTTTGTTCTCACTCTTTGGATTATTCTCAATCTCTTAAGCCCTTAAAGATTCTTTGATCTTAAGATGACTGTCGAGTTGAACTAGAGTCAACTCTTCTTTATTATGTTTCAATGTGTGGTTGAAATCTCTCTAAAATGGTGGCCGTTTGTCAATGATACTAGAAACATAAATGAATTCATCCATCTTCTTCTCATGTTGAACAAATTGTTCTAGAATCCTTAACAATTCATTATATTGTTCCATTATAAGCCTAGTATCAACCATTCTATAATTGATGATATCACTCACTAGAAACTTCTTGCTAGAAGAATCCTCTACCATATACTTTGATTCTAGAGAATCCCATAATTTTTTTTGAAGATTCGGTGTTTTGTATAAATTGAAGAGGGAATCAGACATACCATTTAGAATGTGCCCACGACAAATGTAATCATCATTCTCCCATTTGCAGCGCTTCCTTATCTACTCCACAGTTTCATTCTCTATGAATTGTGGCAAGGCAGTGCTCAGAACATAAACCACTTTCAATGTTGTCAACAGAAAAAGCATCTTCTTCTGCCATCTTTGAAAATACTGTCACTCAAACTTGGCTAGTTTTGTAAACTTAGTGGACATCTCCTTAATAGTTTCACCATTTGAAATCTTTAAAAAATATAAATTTCAATATTTTTTAGAATTTTTGGATTTCTTGGATGTTTCTGAAGTTGCAAATATGCTATCAGATTGAAATTTATTTGGTCAGTTCACCAAAACTTAAATTTGCTTTGAAAAAACAACAGAGTTTTTTTTAATATTGTCTAGAACGAGAATTTAATTTGTAGTGAAAAACAACCGAGTTTTTTTTTATGTTTTTGCCAGTTTAGCTTTGGTGAAATAAATAACAAAAATGTCAATAGACATACTGTTTCGGGTGGAAGCCATGTCTAAAAGACATGTATTTTCGGGTTTCAGTTGTATCCAACAGACACACTATTTCTGTCTAAAATTAATTTTTTTGATGAATTTTCCGAAAGGGGTGCTGCCCCTCGACCCCGCACCCAGGGGCACTGTCCCTGGTCCCTTTAAATCATAAGAGAACCTGAACAAGTGTGCACTTTGCACTCTCTTGACTTGTCCGATAAAATTTCATGATTGTATTGGTTAAACTACTCAATCCAATTACACTAAAATACTAAAACTAAAAAGTTTCAATTAATGGATCAAAGAACATAGTATTTATAAATAATAATAAATATTTTTTTAAAAAAAGTTGGGTCAAATCAATAGTGTAGTCACTAAATTCTACGCACATAGAGGACCATATCCTGTGCACTTTTCTCATTAAATGATTGATATATGTAACCATTATTTATTACAATAATATAAAAATTGTGCATAAGACACGATCCTTATTCCAATTGCAAAGGTGCATAAGACCCGATCCTTATTCCTTAAGGGTTAACACATTTAGCAACTCCTCCAACATATAATTTGAGAATGAATAAATAAAAACTTTGCAATAAGGTTATTATTTACAATATATGGGTTTTAGAATTTACAAATATATACGAGATTCATAAAAATATAAGTAAGACACTTTTTTTTAGAATTAAACTGGGTCAGGATCAAAGGAAGTTGAAGGGATCACAGGAATGGCACCAAAAGCAAACCGGAGAAGCTAAATCGGGAAATATACTAAGAGAAACCTTGAGGAGAGGTTAAAGTTGCATCAATAAAATCTGACGATTAACAAAAACAATAAGAAACAGAAGGTAAAATTGAATGTTTATTACAATTGGAAAATGAACCTAGTGAAGTGGATGCTTTGACTAATTGAAGCAATGAAGAAGCAAAACCCTCAATGACAAGTTTGTTACGCCTATTCCAAACTTTCCAAATAGTTGCTAAAATCTCACAAAATCAAGCTTCACTTATCAAGAGAAGATCATTAACCTTTGGAATCATTCCAAATCTAGTTTTATTAACCATAATCAAACATTAAACGGTTATTTATCCTTAATCAACTTTTGAAGCATCTCTAATTCAAGAAAGAAATGGATAGAAGACTATGCAGATCGAAGCCAACATCTATCAATGGTAAAAGATGTATCTCACGACTCCATATGACTAGTTCTTTCAAATTGCCTATAAAAGCTAGCCAAGACCAATTATTTAAATACACAACACAATACCAAGAGCTTAACTGAATATCTCAACTGCTATTGAAGATATTACGTTTTCAACTTTCACATACAAAAACAGATACATAAACCTTCAGCTATACACTTCATTGTATTCTCATTATTGACTCAATTTATTAAATTAGAAAAAAAATTAACAAAAAATAAAGAAAAAGAAAAAAGGGGAAAAACAATAAATAAAAAAACAACCAATAAAATCCTTGTGTAGGAGATAGTCTGGTTTCTTATGGTCGCGTTGAACTTGCTCTCTAGTTGCAATCGTTAAGTTTTTCTTCTTATGAACCGAGAACGACTTCCAATTAGAAGTGGTAGGAGAATCCACAATCATATTGCATGTAGACCTGCTTTCAGTAAATCTAGAGCCCATACTCTTAGAGTCCGAGGCAATGATAGAGTATCTAAAAGCTCTCATACGCATATTTCTTTTCTTTCCCTCTACCTATTTTCCAAGTATTATCATTCTCCTCAACCATCAGTTCTTCCTCTTCATCAATGTCAGCCCCTGACAGCTCACCTTCTAATCACGAGCTTTGCTCGTCCTCTTCCACCATACCTCCTCGATGCTCATGATTTGGGGCTGAAGTTGAATCAAGAGATAAATCCATAGTAAGATCAATGCCAATCAGATTATGAACCAAAAAATCCTTATTAATATGCCGATTGTCAACTAATATTTGATCCAAGTACGCTCTTACGTCAATGTCACCGCAAACAGCCCATTTATCATGAGCCTCCTCATCGGTCGAAATCCTATCCATATCAACCAATAGAGACTTTTTTGCCACCTTTCGAAGATTATTCTCGATATTTTGAAAATTGTTGTTGCTGGCACTAAGCTTATTAATCTCTCATCTAGATTTTTCTACCTCGGCTTAGTCTGAAGCTCTTCCATACCTTCCTTAGGCTGCCCCTTATAATTGTCTAGCGCGAGTTTAGGCTCATCCATCTTCTTCTTCCATTGTTTAGCAATCCGATTTACACCTTCTATCTTCCGCAAATGCCTAAAATCATAAGCAATGTGATTGACAGAGTTACACATCCTGCAAAAGAAAGGCATATTTAAAATTAATGGTCAACCCAAATTTCAACAACCTCACTCTCCACGCCAACCGTGTTAGGTAGATTGGAAGATAAATCAACATCAATTAGCACACGAGTAAAATGGCTAAAAAAACCCTCAATCTTTATCAACTTTGAGAAGAACCCCAAAGTAACATGTAATTTCAGCAAGTATTTGTGAATCCCACTGTTCCAACGGCAAACCCCATAATCTCACCCATACCTGCGCAATCATGATAAGATGTGCTATTGGGTAAGAATCTGATAGCCAAGGCTGAACTTGACAAATTCTAGGTTTTAGATTAAGGCTTCCCTTACTCCAAACTTGTTTTTGTATATCCACTGAAGGGAACATAAGTTGGTAATACCCTCTACCAATAGAGATTAGCTTCCACTATCATTAAAAAATGAAGGGACCGAAGAGATTGGTTTGAAGTCCAATAGTCATTCAAAAATGAAGTTGAAATTCCATTTCCGATTTTGATTTGGCAATTGTTGCAGAAGAAGTCCCAAAAATCCACGTTACGAACACAACACAAGATGACATCCATCGATACGAGGGATAAGCATGACAAATCCGCGGCTGCCAAGTCTTCCAAACATTGAAAGCCATATCTATCAACGCAATGGAGGAACCAAATCGAATTGCGGTTGAAAAATTTTCCCTTTCATACCCATTTTATTTGTAAGCTACAGTTAACAAGCTTTAAATCTCAATATACAAGCTGCCTAGATGCTAGGGAAGTTTGATCGTGTCCCAGCTTAATTTTGTAATGCCATTCGCACTCCAATTACCACGCCAAAGATAGTTTCTCATTAACCTTGTCAATCTAGAAATAATAGCATTAGGCATTTTACTTATTGATAATAAATAAATAGGGATTGAAGAGAGTACCGATTTTATGAGTGTTACTCACCCCACATATGATAGGCAATTCCCTTTCTAAATTGCTAGACGCTTCTTGAATTTCCCACTAATGGTTCCTAATAGTTGATGGGCAACCGTTAGTAGCAAAGGGGGATTCCCAAATAATTGATTAGGAAGTTATCGATTTAGCAGCTGAGGCAGGAGGCACCAATGTTCAATACCAAATCTGATACATTTATGCTGAGAAGAGAGCTTTTGTGATAGTTAATGCGCAACCCATAAATTAATTCAAAGCATTCAAGAATGCGCACAAGCGACAGAATTACTTCCACATTGGCTGGGAGAAATCAAATGGTATCATCGGTAAATTGAAGTAGAGACAAATCTAGAAGTGAATTCTCCAATTTGAAACCGTTAATAATCCTTCGTTAATGCTAAGATCGAATAATTGCTTCAGCCCCTCAACCGCCAAACCAAAAATGAAAGGTGAAAGGGGGTCTCCTTGTTTAACTCCTTTCCAAAGGGTAATCGGCTCAGACGGTGAACCATTGACGAGAATTGAAGTGGTGGAAATTTACCTATAATTGTTCAACAACGAAATCCACTTTAAATCAAATCCCATTTGTATCATAACCGAGTCAATATATGCCCAAGATATACTATCAAAAGCTTTGTGGAAGTCAAGCTTCAAAACAAAGCATGAATGGCATTGCTTATTGATTGAATGAATTATTTCCGATGCCAGGAATGAGCATTAGTGTATACTTCTCTCTTTAACCAAGGTGAATTGGTTTTTGGAAATTAACGACGGTAGAATCCGTTGCAATCTCATGGCTAAGACCTTGGCGACCAACTTGTAAATGTCATCAATTAATGTGATTGGATGATAATTGGTAAATATCGTTGAGCCCGCTACATTGGGCAGCAAAATCCTGAATGAGACCTTGATAGAGTTAGGAATAGTTGTTATCACATGTAGCGTGTCATTTACATCATTATCTCATCTTTCATAAAATCCAAACGCCTGAGTAGAAATAGAAGTTGAAGCTGTCGGGTCCCGGAGATTTATTTTGGCTGCAATTTTTTATACCTGCTATACCTCTTACGACGAGAATGGCATTACTATGCTCGCTTTTTGTCTAGTCATGACTTTGTTGAAGTTTAGCCATTATAGCGAGAAGGGGATAGGGCACCAGCGAAAAGCCATTTGTAGAAGGACCGAATCGAAGAGGTAATCGTTGTCGCGTTTGAAACAATGTTTTTGTTTACTTCGAGTGTAGTAATTCGGTTGTTTCTGTAGTGGGATGAAGCGGTACGATGGAAGAAAGCCGTATTGTTATCCTCCAAGAGGGTCCATGACACCTGAGATTGTCTATGACGTAGACTCTCATATACTTCCAAGAGAAGAACGTTCATAACGGATTGCATCCAATTGAATAGATGCCAGAGATGATAAGCGACGAGTTACATCACTAGACGTGAGTGATAGAACCGTGGCTTTGACTTCTTTATTCTTCGGTCAAGATTACCAAAATGTAAAGAAAGTCAACGTTTGATTGAGTTTCGAAGTAACCAAAGTTTATTGTTGATGTCCTTAGGGTTAAAAGAGTCGCGGATGAGATCCCAGTTGCCTTTAACGAAAGTGGTTAAGTCAGCGTTATCCAACCACATATTAAAGGAGAGAAATGGTTTTGCTCCATTGATAATTAATTCCATGGACCTGAAGTGAATCAGTAAATGATCTGATAAGCTAGAGTATATTGTAGAATCTATCATAGTCGGCCAAATATCAATCACATCCGTGGATGCCAAAACATGACCAATTCGGAAGAAAGCTTGCTTGTTATGCCAGGTGTAATCTCTTCCATCTGAAGGTAAATCATGATGTTCGCATTGAGCAACAATGAAGCAGCTTGTCTAAAGTTAACCGTAATTGGAACTTTCAAGCCCCCTACAATCAAATTAAATTCGTGGTTTATACTGCCCATCGAGACTGACATCAGGCATGAGACAATGTCCAATCTATTTGGGATTTTCAAATAAAAATCAAACGACACTAATTTACCAATTAAGGCTGATAGCTAACGAATTAGAGCTTCTATAATCCAAGCAGGGGGCAGTCCAAGATAGTCGACATAAACCAGACATTCTGTCTAGACAAATTGATCAGAGAACGAGTAAACCTTGCATATTAGGTCATTGAGAAAGTGCCAATCTGATTTCAGGAAAGCGTTCAAAGAGTCTTTAGAGGAAAAAGAGCAAAGAACCTCTTCTCTGCCCAATGGTGCAACAGACTTTACCGGGAAATTTCTTTCCAGAATAACGTTAAACAGCCCCGGATTGACGTCGGATTAATGACATTCGCAACACAGGACGTGGAATCCCAATCATTCGTTGTAAAGGAATTATCTAATTGCACATCATAAGGTTTCTTTGCGCTAACAACCTAGGCATATGATCTTTTATCTCTCAGAGCACTCCTGAAGATTGGTTTTCGTTTCGGGGCCTGTACAGTAGTTCGGGATAATGTAGTGATGGGAATTATCTGATTATATTTACCCTTGAAAGCTTGAAGGTGGATGTTCCCGATGATTACATAATTCAATCGATATAGGACTTCGTGGAAGGACAGATTTCCGTCTATGGTAAAGAAGCCAAAATTCAGATTTTTTGCATTGCTGTTCTTGGTGGTGTAATCTGACCTGGAGATGCCATACTTGAGGAAAACATTACGCATCACATTGTCATTGTGGCTGTTCAGATAATTTTTGAAGTAAACTTTAGGGTTTTGGGAGTAGCGTTTGGATGAGGGAAGGGTCGAGGGCTTGGTGTGATTCTGAGGTAGTGTGCCGGGACAGGTAATTAGCGCCAAGGGGACTAGGGGGGAGGGTGGAGCTAGGGTTTTGCATGGCGGCTCTTCTCACGGACACTAGTATACTGTTTAGCCTCAGGGTATATTGTTCTTGGTTAGGAGTGCTTCTCGAGCCATCATCATTTACGACAGAATAGATTATGAAACTAGCAATAACTGTCCAAATTTTGAATATTTTTCTAGCAATAACCTCGATGAATATCCAGTTTGGGACAATTTAGTGCAGTGTCAATTTATGATAAATAGTTCCTGAGTTGGAGGCTGTGCTCTTTGTATGTAGTTTTGCATCGCGTTGTTTGATGAGACAATTTACTTTACTATATTTTCGAAATCATTGGAAAATGACTTTAAAGTTGATCTATTACTTTTTGTAAAAGAATTTCAATCACCTTTCGGCTATGCAGTATCCTCGAAAGAAGCTTACTTTGCAAGTCATATTCATTCTCGACGACGGTACAATGTTCTGTTGCCAAGTCAGTAAAGTCGGCTACTAAAGTTAAAGGTGGCTTAGACATGAAGGATTTGTTGGAATCTGGAGATTTCTTGGATGTTTCTGAAGTCGCAATACATTTTCATATTGAAACTTATTTGTTCGGTTCACCAAACTTTCAATCGGATAAAATAAAAAATTTTGTAAAAATCGAGAAATTTTATTTACTGTTAAAAACAACTGAGTTTTTCTCTCTATATTTGCCAATTTTGTTTTGGTGAATTAAATAACCAAAATGTCAATCGACATACTATTTCGGGTAGCAGGCATGTCCAAAAGACATGTTTTTTTCTGGGTTTTAGTTGTGTCCAAGAAACATACTGTTTCGGTCCAAAATTCATATTTCTGATGAATTTTCTAAACGATGTGTGAGTTCAGCTTGACCTCAGCCCGAGGCAAAGCCCCAGGACCACGCTAGGAGCTGCCACTCCTTAGATCCCGCACCCGGGGTGTTGCCCCCTGACTCCCAAATCGTAACAGAACCCGAACAAGTGAGCACACTTTGCACTCTACTGACTTGTTTGATGAAATGTCACGATCGCACTAGTCGAACTAGTAGATCCAATTACACAAAACTACTAACAGGATTTTATAAGAACAACTGTTCGTATCCGTATATTTATTATCCCTCATTTAGAGCTTTTCATCCTTTGACATAGCTTAATCACTCACATATAGTAAAATTATGTAACTTTAAAGTCATGCCGACAAAAGACCATCACTCAACGGTGAATGGTAGAGAGACGCATATGGTTGAATGCTCTATATTCTGCAAGTGTGTATCCAATGAGTACCACTGAAGACACAGGTGATGGTATTAATCCTGCTACCTTTACTAAATGCCCATGCCAATGCCAATGCATTCATTGATGCAACAATTTGTTGGCCTCAAATTTAAATTATTGGTGCAACTATCAATTGTTAATATCTGAATCCTCTCTTTTTTATATAATAACACAAAAAAAGAGTTAGTTAATTTTTCCAAACAGTGCAAATTAATGGAACAACAATTACTATACTTTTTGGGTTTAAATAAACATCAATTCTATAACAAAACAGAAAAAAAAATCATGAGAGGATTCGGTTTCACTTGAAAACTATAGAAATTACTAAATGAATAAAATTACATGTGAAGACCATATATATGCCACTAGTAGCTACAATATTATTTGCAAGGGATAATGTGTATTTACTTACGAGTACAATCTATTGTAGATACATTTATATCATATACCATTGAATTCAAAGTATAAATCTATAGCTGACATAAGACAATTATATTCATCATAAGCATAAGACAACCATCCATATCGTTCTCATGGTTGCCACCATCAATTAGTCAAATAAATTCTTTAATATTAAGTTTTTGTCCATCCACAAGCTTAACAAGTCATCGCCCATGGAGTTCATTTCCATCCCATGTCAATTAATTAATAATCTATCATTGTTTTCATTACTTGGTCAATTTTCTCATGCTTAAACTTCTCACTATGCACAAGATTTGGAGACTCGACTAACAAATCATCCAAAAGACCACTGCTCTTAATTTCCCTAGATCCATTCTCATGTAGGTAAACATCGTTGCTTCGGATTTTCGACATTTAGACCGCATCATCATCCTCAGAGCCACTAATATCTGCATTACTAACCCTTGAATCACTCTCAGATGAAACCCAATTTATATCCACCAATGGCAATTTTTCTACGATTGGTCTGTCCTTCAAACTTTCATCTATGCTGTTGAAAACTATTTTAGCTCGCACCATGTGCTTGTTTCTGTCCACTGAAGCTTACTTCTGGTGAGGAGATTAAGATTTGGCTTTAGGGTTTGGTTAACCTTTTTAATCCTAAGATGAACCTACAGCTCTTCGACATGTCTTTTGTTCCTTCAGCAATCATATGCCATATGACCAACAGAGTTACATACTTTCCAAAAGGTTGGAACGTTCTCTAAAGAATCTGTTGGAATTGTTGATGTGCCCTAATTCTAAAGGCATTGGTTTGTGCAGGTTCACATTATAAAGGTAATAATCTGCTGCATTTATACCTTATGCTATAATATGAGTAGAGTATACATTGATTGATAATCATAAATGTCCCAAGTCTATTTTAATCATGGGAATGAATGAAACGAAAGACTTGTATCTTAGATGATCTATAGCAATGTAGTTACTATGTCACTTGGTAAACTAGATCATGAACATGGGCACATGTTGAAAACATGGTGCTGGACCGATCCCCACAGCAAAGTCACATGGTTGTATGTCATAGACAATTTGCTGAGTAGGTCTCAGTTGTCCTCATACTTGATTTCAACTTATTACGGATGTGGAATTGAGTATGCTGTAGTATATTACTAATGGGTCCTTAAATATTGGATTACATGTACGGGGTATGCTCGGTATATTTCATAACCACATTAGTAGTAGTGTTGAAGTGATAGGATTTCCATTCGATTTGATAAATTGAAATGAATCACCGGCCACTTGATGAATAAAAGTGATAAGGACGTTCAATAAGTTGTTGACTTATATTATCATTTTATTCTAGATCAAGAAATATGATGAACTGCATAAGGGGTGACAGGCACCATGCCTCTTGTTCATCATATTGATGTCAGTTGGCAAAGGACTTTGTGAGATAACTACTGGGTTCAGTATCTTTAATAGACGGCTGTATTCTATCCCAATTGGGGGCTGTAATGGTTTGCTAGAATCCGCTTACAGTCTATACGGGAATCTCATTGCCAACATATGGACAGACCCAAAGGATTGTGCGCTTAGAACTACTGATGTGGGATTCCTTGTACATGCAATGTTACAAGACTTGATGAAGAATTGATTATTAATTAATTGACATGTCAAGTCAATCTAATTGAATAATCTATATACTCTAAGAAATTAATTTAGTTAATGGTATAATATAACTTATTTTATATTATTCATTAAGTTAAATTAAGTTTATTAAATTGTGATCTTTATTTTGTCTATGGGTTTATTTGTAAATTATGAAAGTTGA
>CATIWQ010034818.1:0-33764 GCA_949673415.1 Euphorbia schlechtendalii
CTAGGATGCTATTCTTTGCGAATATCGAATAAACGAATATTGAAGAACGAAAACTTTTATTGATAAGTGATTTGCAAGTACACTTATACAACAATCGCTCGAGAATATAGAGAAATCTAGTGATCGAAACAAGGATTCGAATCACTTTAACATTTTCTCGATAATGCTTATGAACGTAGCGAATTCTGTATCTATACACACACTATATCTCTCTCATTCACTCTAATATTTTCCCTCTATCTCACTGCACTTCTTGAATGCATGAAATTGAAGAGGATTGGAACCCTATTTATAAAGTTTAAAGGGTTATGTCTATCCAAATGAAGGGTTATGTCCATTGGTGAAAGATTGCATCTCTTCATTGTGATTGGTTGAGAAGCTTTGATATAATCCATAATGGATAAGCACCTTTTCATGATTAGTTAACTCCTGATAGGTGTCTATTCGTTGGTAGTTGATGGCAGTTGAAGGCGGTTGATCATGATTATCTGGCGGTTGTTAGTTAAAAAGATAATACCAGAAAACCATCCATGTCGCGACCGCGATATACATGTCGTGATCATGAATCTTTGATTAGCAATCTTTTGATTCTGAAGTAAACAAGTCACAACTGTGAATGATTGTCGCAACCATGAATTGAGTTTTACTCAGAATTCTTCTTGTAACTTCATCGATCTTCGACAGCTTCGATCTTAAGCCAAATCTTTAAGTTCCATGCATCTTTTTGCACCTTTTTCACTCTTTTTTCATAGAATTCCACTTTAGCTCATTTTACTCCCAAGATTTACCTAGTATCTGCATTTACATCAAAAACAACTACATACCATGTGAAATCTTTTATATGAAGTATACAAATGACTAAACCTACAGTGTTTATTGTATAAAATTAATGTGATAATAAGTGTAATTATACACTTATCAATCACATATAAGCATTACATGTATCTCCCATGGTAAGTTCTAGCTAATGCAACAAGGTCTTGCCCACTCAACAAGAATAAAGAAACATAATATATATCATGAAGAAACAGCTCAAATTCTTACCAAAATAAGGGTATGCTATTGATTTAGGCTACTTGTTGAAGTAAAAATTAAAAATTTTCAAACTTCACATGCTTTAAATGGTTAAATAATCAATCTCATTCTAATTTCTCAAAAATCCTATCATTGCAATATGCATCTTTTCCTTTGACTAAATAACTACAAGTTAGAAGAGTAGTCAAATAAAGTCTATTTGTAAATTAGCTCACAAGCACAACCAGAAGTAGTGAAGGTCTTCTAGCTGAAAATTTAATCATATTTTCAACAAATTATGCATAATCAAATTTAATCAGTAGCATTGAAAAACTTTAAATTAGATTTTCAAAATATCCCTTCCCCCGCACTTAAAACATGCTTTACCCTCAAAGCATTGAAGAATGAAATACAAACAAATAAGGAAAGGTCTTCTGAATCAGAGACGGAAAGGTCTTCTAAATTAAAAATATTAGGGAATGAAAACTTATGTAACATTCACCATTGTGAGAGATAAAGGGAGAGTTTTGAGATAACCTCGAGGTCTTCTTAAAATTTGCTTCACTTAGTGCATGAAGCGAGCACAGCTACAAGACTTTCTTAGGGATGTGCTAGGAGGAATTTCTCCTCCATAGCTTCAAGTTGTTCTGTAGCAAGGTAAGGTTTCAGTCGCTGCCCATTAACCTTGAAGGTCTCCTCCTTTTTATTTGAGATCTCTACTACACCATGGGGGAAGACCTTCACCACAGAATATGGACCTGTTCATCTAGAGTGAAGTTTTCCTGGACAACTTCAAATGAGAGTTAAATAATAAAACTTGTTGACTAGGGAAGAACTCGTTAACCTGAATCCTTTTATCATGCCAAGCTTTCATCTTTTCTTTATGCCGCATGGAATTCTCAAAGCTAAACAATCTTAACTCTTCAAGTTCATTAAGCTGCAATTTCCTAGCCTCTCCCACTTTAGTTTTGTCAAAATTTAAAAATCTATGTGCCCATAAAGCTTTAAATTCAAGCTCAACCAGAAGATGACAAGACTTCCCATAAAGTAGTCAAAATGGTGACATGCCAATGGGGGGTTTTGAAAGTTGTCCTATAAGCCCACAAGGCATGGTCTAGCTTTCTAGAGCAATCCTTTCTAGAATTGTTAAGGGTTTTTTCAAGAATGAGCTTGATCTCCCTATTAGAGATCTCAGCCTGCCCACTAGTTTGTGGGTGGTAAGGGGTAGCAATCCTATGTACAACTCCATATTTAGATAAAAGCTTTTCAAAACTAGAGTTATAGAAGTGAGTACCTTGATCGCTTATTATAGCTCTAGGATAACCAAACTTGGAAAAGATCTTCTTTAAAAATCTTACCACACATTTTACATCATTAGTTGATCTTGCAATAACCTCAACCCACTTACTCACATAGTCAACCGCCAAAAGGATACATTTATTTCCATTTGAACTAGGGTAGGGTCCCATGAAATCAATGCCCCAAACATCGAAGATCTCACATACAATAAAATTATTCAAGGGCATGGAGTTCTTGGAAGAAATATTCCCCTTTCTTTGACATTCATTGCATTGGGAAATAAATTTATGACTATCTTTGAAGATCGTTGACCAGTAAAAATCATACTCCAAGACATTCTTAGTAAATCTGGTTACATCAAAGTGACTTCCAACTTCGCCAAAATGGCACATTTTTAAGATTAGCTCAAACTATTTTTCAGAAACACACCTTCTAATTATTTGATTTGCATAAAGCTTAAACAAAAAGATTTTCTTCCCAAAAATAATATTTAAGGTCAGTAAAGAATCTCTTATTTTGAGCATATGTCATATAACTTGTTGTGATCTTACATGCAAGGAAATTTGCAATATCAACAAACCAAGGGGAAGATCTTACTACATATAACTATTCATTAGGGAAGGTCTCATATATTACCTTAACAGCATGAAGGTCTTCTCCTAGAATTCTCGAAAGGTGGTATGCCACAACATTATCACAACCTTTTTTATCCGTGATTTCCAAGTCAAATTCTTAAAGTAATAAGAGCCATCATATCAAACGTGGTTTTGCATCTTTCTTGGCCAACAAGTACTTCAAGGCTGCATGGTCAGTGAAAATGGACAAAACAAGATGAGAATGAAATATATCAAAAGCATAAACTACTGTAAGTAATTCCTTAGTGATTGTGCATTTTTGTTGAGCATCAGTCAAGGTGTTGCTTGCGTAGTAGATAAGTTTAAAGTGCTTCTCCACTCTTTGGCCCAAGATTTCCCCAATGGAAGTGATACTTGCATCTCACATTAACTCAAAAGGCATTATCCAATCTAGAGCAATCAGAATAGGTGCAATGATCAATCTCTTCTTCAGCTCCTCGAAGGTCTTCATGCATCCTTGATCAAAATTGAATTCAACATCCTTGTGGAGTAAGTTTGTCAAAGGCTGTGCTATCTTTGAGAAATCCTTGATGAATCTTCTACAGAAACCTGCATGGCCAAGAAACCTCTAACTTCCTTCACTAAAGTTAGGGCATTCAGATTTGAATAACTTCCACCTTTACCTTGTCAACCTCCATTCCTTTCGTAGAGATCTTATGACCAAGAACTATTACTTCATTGACCATGAAGTGACACTTCTCCCAAATAAATACAAGGTTTATATCTCTAAATCTTGTCAATATAGCCTCGAGATTTTGGAGACACTCCTAGAAGATCTTCCCAAAAATAGAAAAATCATCCATGAAGATCTCTATGGTTTTTTCCACCATATCATGAAAAATGGCCATCATACATCTTTGAAACATTACTAGAACATTGCATAGACCAAATGGCATTCTTTTATAAGCATATGTCCCATAAGGATACGTGAAAGTTGTATTCTCTTGGTCTTGCGAAAGGATGGTGATTTGGTTGCAACCCGAATATCCATCAAAGAAATAATAGAATTGATATCTAGGAAGTCTTTCTACCATCTAATCAATGAAAGGAAGGGCAAAATGATCCTTCCTTGTTACTTCATTAAGTTTGCGATAATCAATAAAAACCCTCCAACCTGTGACAGTTCTAGTTGGAACAAACTCTCCTTGCTCATTTTGAATCACGGCTGTGCCACCTTTCTTAGGAACAATTTTGACAAGACTTGTCCAAATACTATCAGAAATGGGATAGATAATCCTCGCATCAAGCAACTTAACCACATCCTTCTTCATAACCTCCATCATGTTAGGATTAAGTCTTCTTTGAGGTTTTACTACCTGCTTGTGGTTCTCCTCCATTAAGATCTTGTAAACACATATGGAAGGGCTTATACCCGTATTGTCTGAAATTTTCCAAGCCAAGGCCTTCTTGTTTTTCCACAAGATGTTAAGTAACTCTTTCTTTTGGTTTTTGGAAAGGTTAGCTGAAATGATAATTGGAAGGCTTTCTTGTGTATCAAGAAAGGCATATTCAAGATGATTTGGCAAGGGTTTGAGTTCAAGAATAGATTTGATTTCTTTTGGCTTGGTAGTTTTGAGATTAGGGTGGTCTATTAAAGGTTCAACATTTTGCCTACTGTTCAAGACCTTCTCGCATCCAGATTCAGCTTGTTTTTATTCTTCCACAAGGTCTTCCTCCTCTTCCAATTCTTCTTCCTTTAACTCTTGAAAAAATATGGATTTAAATTCAAATCAGGAGTATCCATGAAAAAACATTGGTCATCATTAGAAGGAGGATATCTCATAGCTTCATGCATTTTAAAAACAACTTCTTCATCATGTATTTCCAAGATTAACTTTCCATTATGAACATCAATAAGAGCTCGACTAGTAGCTAAGAAAGGTCTTCCTAAAATGATGGGAACATGCATGTCTTCGTTCATATCGATAATAATAAAGTCGATGGGTAAAATGAATTTCCCTACTTTAACTAGCACATCCTCAACAATTCCCCTAGGATATCTTACTATTTTTGTATGCTAATTGAATAGATCCCTAGTAGGTTGAGGTTCTCCTAAACCAAGTTATTTATACATGTAATGTGGCATCAAGTTGATGCTAGCTCTTTCACACGAAGCATTGTCAATATTAAGATTTCCTATACAACAAGGAACAAAAAAAATCCCTAGATCTTTAAGCTTAGTAGGTAAAGGTTACTTGCATTGTAAAATAGAGGAACAATCTCAGTTAAGTTGAACCATGGCCACATTTTCCAACTGTGTCTTGTTTGACAAGATTTCGTTCAAGAACTTCACATACAACAGATTTTGAGCAAGAGCTTACACAAAAGGAATGTTAATGTGCAATTTGCGAAAAAAAATTCAAGGAACTTATCAAAATCTTAGCCATTTTATGTTTCTTAGCTCTTTGAGGATAAGGTATCCTCGATCGATAAGTTGGGATGATAATAATCTTTTCAACTTCAAAGGTCTTCTCTTTTTTATCATCAGGTTTTGTTGAATCTGTGTCTAGCAAGGTCTCTATTTGTGCAGTCTCCTTTTGTGAGGAGATCTCTTGAAGTTTCTACTTGCTTTCCTTTGCTTTCTTACCTGCATTTTCATCAAGATCAATAACCATGGGGTTAGTAGAATTCGCAATCGTACTGTTTCCGAGAGAGATCACCTTGCACTCCTCCTTTGGGTTATCTCTATGTTGTTGGGAAGACCTCCTTTCCCTTTTGGAGTTAAAACTTGGGTAATCTGATGAATTTGCATTTCCAAGTTCTTCATGTGAGCTTGGTTCTGTTTTATATATTATGTCATCATCTCTCTCATTTCTACCAATTTTGACTTTCATGAAGGTTGGGAAGAACTTTTTTATTGTGCATTCTGACCTTGATGAGGCTGCTAGAAGTGACATTGTTGTTGTTAAAATTGAGGTTGTCCTTGAGATTTCCATGCAAGATTTGGATGATTTCTCCATGCTGGGTTGTAAGTGTTGGAGAAAGGGTTTCCTCCTCCTCTATAGTTTCCTTGCATGAAATCACATTGCTGTTGAGTAAGGGCAATGTCACAATCTGCACTTCTATGGTTACCTCCACAATATTCGCAATAACTAGGCTTTGAGCTTGAAATGGCCGAAAAATTCTTCTTTGTGAAATGTGAGAGTAACAAATCAAATTTATTGGAGAGATCGATGACAACTTGTGATTCTTGAGATTTAGGTCTATCTTCATGCACCGAATACCATGTCGAACTTGTATTGACAAGTTTTTCAATTATCTCAAAGATCTCCTCGGGAGCAAAGTCTTCTAAATCACCATTCACAACTGATTCGATTTGCATCTTGTGAGAGTAAGTTAACCCATTATAAAAATTTTGTACTTGTATCCATGCTAGAATACCATGATTAGGAACTTTTCTCAACATCTCCTTGAACCTTTCCCTAGCTTCTAACAAGGAATCGTCTGGAAACATGGAAAGCCTTTGTAATCTCATTCCTTAGCTTCAAGGCGCTTCGATGGAAAGTATTTGTTCAGGAAGGCCTTCGCCATATCACTCCAGGTTGTGATGGAACCAGGTTGCAAAGTCTTAAACCAAAGTCTAGCTTTATCCCTTAGCAAAAATGGGAAGAGCTTCAGTCTTATCACATCGTTCGAGTTACCTCTATTCGTGCAGAAGGTATCACACATTGTAGTGAAATTTTGGACATGTGAGTTTGGATCCTCTCCCGAAAGACCTCCGTATTGGACGGCTGCTTGATGCCTATGAATTATGGAGGCCTTTGTCTCAAAAATATTGTTCCCCTCTTGAGGTATCATGATACATGAAGAGTGTCATTTAGTATTAGGTTGCAAATAAGTTCCAAGTGTTTACCTCCGAGGAGGATAATGATTAGCGACATCATCTTCAAGTCTTTGTTGATCTTCACCATCAGGATTATTGTTTGAGGGAATGACTCCACCATTTGATGGAATAAGAACCATTCTTTTTGTAATACGAGCTCTTCTTACAACACCACTATTCCTTCGACAAGTTCTTTCTATCTCTGGATCTAACGAAATTTCAGGAGGAAGTCACGCTCTATGGATACAATTGAGAAGAACTTCCTAGAAACCTGTTTTCTTGAAAAGCTAAGAACAAACAAAATTAAATGTGCCAATCTACAATTAAATTATCAAACTTTTTATAAATTGCTCCCCAACAATGGTGCCAAAAACTTGTTGCGCCCAAAAGGTATGCCTAACAAGTGTACTAGGGTCAAATTGTAGAGTGGCAAAAGCAAGTGTCGTATCTCACAAGGAGCAGTCTAAAATAGTTCAAGGTTTCCCTAGTAGACTAGCTCAGAAGGTCTTCTATAATTTTGAGAATTTTTATTGTTATTTAAAGCAATAATAAAAAAAGAGAAAAACTAAAGGTAATTCGTAAACAATGAGAAAAAACACAAACGTCACCTACCAACAAGCAATATGAAGTTCTTCTCCATTAAAAGACATAAACAAATTTGTTTTAGTACAAAGATCCAAGGTCTCTTAACCAAATTTCCCCAAGCTCACCCCTCGGCTTCACTTAGTTTCTAAGAATACTAATTTAAGTCTCCCCTAGGTACTTGTTAAATTAATAAACTTGCATTAGGTTTAGTTAAGCATTCAATCGAAATCAAAACCCTACAATCCCTCCTCAGTTTCTTGTAATTTGTGTGTATTTGTGATTCTAACTATAATAAATCTCCCCTAGGTACTTATCATTATAGCATGTATGAGTCCGACCAAAACTCAATAGGAATTAAGTATTCAAAAACACAATCTATCAAAAGATACAAATATAATTTACGCAAATGCACTAGAGAAGACCTTTATATTGCCTGCCTTATGGTTTGCTCGGTTTGCATGAGAATTACTCACTCATAATTGATGAAAGATGATTCTCTAGTAAAAGAAAATAACAAAACATGTGTTTAATCAAAGAAAATAAAGAAAATGAAAATCTAATGCACAGGTTTCCGAAATCTCCCTCGTAATCGGTAAAATAAGGTATAAATACCACCGATTACTTTATGAGAAAGTAGAGACTGAATAGGTATAAAAACAATCCTAAAGAATGTTAAAAACCCTAATTAATAGATATCAACTCCTATTTAGTGTTATCTTAAGGATAAATACTAATTTTATTATTAAAAAGGAAAAGCTAACTAAAACTTATCCACCAAGCATAATGGTAAGCTGGTAAATCTTATAAAAATCTCCTTTTTCCTCCTCTTTGACGTGTACACATCAGCTCTTAAGATTTCCTAATCAATTAGGACTCTTTCCTTCTTTTCCTTGTTGGCAAACGAAAAAAAATCAATCCACTAATTAAGGAGTTCCAATTCAGATAGAATTCCTTATTTCTCTTTTAATGTACGTCCATGTAGGAATAATTGAGTGGTTGACATTTGCTAAACTTCTTTTTCTTAGCTTCCTTCATATTTTCCCATTTTGCATAGTCTTCTTAGAAGGTCTTCATGATTCTGGCAGAAACTTGAAATTGTACCAAAATGTGATAAAAACTAATATTTCATGTAACAATTAAACATATAAAATGCATGATTACACACTACTAATTTCACGTATCAGTCCAACATGATGATTTTATCCTGGTTCATAATTCAATCTTCGGTTACCTTCTCTGAGTTTTAATCTACTATGTCAACTCCTTTAACCATGCGAAGAAGCCGTCACAACGAGTAGATGATTACAACGAGAATCTAACCCTCCAACAGATTTGGGTACCCTTTTCAAATTCGTTATCACTCAAAGTATTCAAAAAGGGAATGAAAAAAGCAACTTATGATGCGTAGTTTCTTCTTACAAATTAGATTAATTACAATTTATGATCTAACTATCTTTTGCGAAGAACAAAGAGTTAGGATTTAGAATGTTCTTCTAATTTTGATGATGTTTTATTACTGAGTAATTTGAAAAGAGCTTTAGCACTTAGAAAATGCTAGGTTTATTTATCAAATTTGAATTGTTACCTTCAGTCTTCTATTTATAGATGAACGTTGAAGTAGTAGTTACAAACTTATACTTCAACTCGTTCAATCATTCAAAATATCTTCTTGACAGGTCTTTAAAATCTTCCCGTTTGAGAAAATTTGAATCCGTTGTGAGAAAATTTTGTAGTTGTCGATGCGTGAGATTAAAACGTTAATTTGTGAGATTAAACTATTGAAAGAAATTCTCGCCAAGTCTTCATCTTGAATATGCTTCAATCATGCAAGATATAGAGCTTATTGCTACGTGGCTTTCTTTGATAAGCTTGAAGTACTAGTTGTAACAGTTTTGCGCGGCTCTTTCTGAAATGTGACTTGACTTCGTGTTTTTTGAATCTAGCATTGACATGCTGATATTCTGTACTGACATTTTTTCCCTTGGACCACATAAATATTCCTTTTAATTTCACTACCAAATCATCTTTGAGACATGAAACTCATTAATAGGGCATATTCTGTTCTATGGAATAAATGGTTAAAAGCAAACAATGTTATAATGAGTTAACTCTAAATACTCAGCATAGATATAATAAGACAAGAGCTGGGCTTATTTCATTTCTTATCGTGTGGAGTTAAATGACACAATAACATGTATTTAGTAAAACCATCCAAGTCTATTAGGTTGGTATGACTAATTAGACTAATTTTAACTAAGCCTACTTAACTCTGACTGAAGGCTGACTACAGTATTGATTTATAGATTGTTGTCTTTCATGTTTCACATCATGAAATACTTTAGTTCAAGATTGTTGAGCAATCTTTGAGCTGAGTCCAACAATTGTACATTATCATAATTTAATCATTCAAACAAATTGAAAATTATGTAAGAGAACACAAATATTAAATTATTTCATAATTTAATCATTCAAACAAATTGAAAATTATTACACGCATAAAAAATTACATTATCAGTGCAATATTAGTATATGGTTCACTAAGTATCAAAATAATTAAAATTACATTAAAAAGAATCGATTCTTCTCTAACTCCCTTTAACTTTAATCCACTGAAAATATATCCTGAGATTCCGTGAAATTTGTATCATTATTGACAATTTACAACACAATTATAAAATCAATATTGATTATTATATAAACAATTAACTTAATTATATTATCAAATATATTTATATAATTTATATCACGTATAAATTCAATTAATTAACACATAAATAATTAATTAAATTGACAATAACATGTATTTTTCACATTTTGTATCTCTCAATTATAAAATAAGTTTAAGTATTGCATTAATAGTTGATTATTTATGTATATTACAAAATATACTTAATATAATTTATATAACATTAATATAAATAAGTTATTTATCACCAAAATAATTAACTTAAATATATTATGAATATATATATTCAATATCATTAGACAACACGTATATAATTAAATTCAATCATTATACAGATAATTAACCTGGAAATTAATGGAATGCTAATATTGGTAACTAATACAAATATGAAAGCAAATAGTTATCAAATATATATTATTCAACGTATGAAATGTTCTAAATTATTTTTCAGTGAGTTCAAAAAAAATTTCTAACCAAAAAAATTTAAAAAAAAAATTTCTAGATCTTTAAATATTTTGGACAAATTACCATTAAATCCAAAAAAAAAAATAAAAAGAGGGGTAGGAAAAAAATTTGGATGGAAAAACACTATTTATATGCTAAAACACGAAAACACATTTGGAACTAATAAAAGCACGACATTTGGCACCATCAGTTAACTGTTGACCATCAATATTGTCAACAAATGATGTACCACGTTGCAAAATCTTGGTGTACTATGTGGAATCAACAATTAATTTGCAACAGAAAAATTTTGTAATGGAAAATTACAAGGGAACATATTCTATTCTAACCTGGAATCCAAACCATTTCCTCACGGATTCTACAAGATGACGACTTTCCTTAAAAAAACCAAAAATTTAAAATTAAGCGACAATTATCTTATTTTTCAATTGCATTAGTTACTACCTAAATCGTCGCAAAAATGAACTAGTGCAACTTTTCAGTTTTCTTATGGATTTGGGAAGGGAATTTAGTTCCCTTGCAAACGGTAGAAATCCATATTTCTAGTTTTGTATCAATTCCGAAAGGCATTATGCATCATTAGATACTCTAACTTTCTAAAAAAATCTCATGCCTCCCCAAACTTTAAAAACGATCCCAATTAACTACCTTAACTTTTGAAAAGTGCACCGTTTAGGTACCTCAATCTGATGTGATAGCTGATGTAGCACTAGTTGAAAATATGAGCGTGTTTGTGACTCTCCTAAAATCTCATCCTTGTCGCTGTTCACCTTCATCAAAATCTCATCTTTGTCGGAGCTTCTTCGTTTTTAACTGGTCGAAGCTGTCCCAATGAATATGTGATTATTGATTTCGTCCTCGTCCATAATGCATTGGAACTCATCGAATGTGGTATCCCATGAATTTCATTACGTCATCGAGCTCAGAGAGGGAGATAAAGCCACCGAACAAAGCTCAAAGAGGGAGATAAAGCCACTGAAATCATCAAAATATAAACTGTAAAAAATCAAAATCTTAACAAATTGAATAAACTATTCATAACTCTGGCAATTTCCTCAAATTTACGAGCCAAATTGATGTCAACTTGGAACCAAAACCACAAGCAGTACTTAGAAGCAAAACATGCAAAAAAAAGATAATCAATTTCTAATTATCAACCCAACCGAAAAACAACAAGAAAAGAAAGGAAAAGGATAACTAACTGAATTAATGATCGATCTTCTTTAAACCCACATAATGTCAAAATACCAGAATTTCAAATTCTATGACATGAATTGAAATTAGTGACAATTAGAGCTTGTTAATTGAAGTTCAACTTGACTAATTGAGCTTAATTAAAATTCCTTCAATTTGGTTGTATCGAGATAAAAGATTCAATTGTGTTGAGAATTTAGGGACAAAGGACTGGGTGGCATCGGAGCACGTGTCAGAGATTTGATGAAGGTGAACAAACGATAAAGATGAGATTTTGGGGGTGGATAGGGAATTTAGTTTTTTTATTTTTATATAATATAAATTTCACGTGTTCAGTAATGATTGGTTTGAGTTTTCAGACCTAGACATGTGGCAATGTGTGCACGCTCCCTTACTTAATTGTTATAATGCAATAGAGGTAGCTACGGCGTATACTTTTTCAAAGTTCAGGTAGTTCTGCGATCGTTTTCAAAGTTCGAGAAGGCACATGATTTTTTGGGACAAGTTAAAGTACCTAATGCTGCATTATGTCTTTCTGAAAATGTTTCAAGTTTTAAACCAAGCCCTTCAAAAGGATTTCCAACGTCACGGGTTCAATGGTGATGTCCAGTTTTTAAAAAAATGATTAGAAATATCTTTATTATACAAAATAATGCACAAATTGGAATTTTATTGGGCGAAAAGATTCAATTTTGGTCATAATCGAACACCATCGATTATATAACAATTTCAGACTCAATATGAACAATAAAACGACACTTTTCTGACCAGTACACAAAATTACCATCAAAGTGCTCCAAAAAACATGAAATTCCTACAATTTTCGTACTTTTTCTATGGAATTTACACAAAACCACGAAAAAATGAAATCTGGGAATCGTATTTCAAATATTATAGAATGTTTAAAAAATCCATGACATAAATTCTACCCTTAAAAAACCCGCTTTGATACTTGTTGGACCCGGTAGGGTGTAAAATAGGTTAGAGGGGGGATGAATGACTCATTTTCGAGTTCACTGGTTACTTTAAGGCCTTAGTGTTTAAGATGTGATCTAGATCAACCATAGAAAATAAATGCAAAGTAAAGAAATTTCAAACATCGATTTTTATCCTGGTTCAGCCTCTGCCTAATCCACTCCTTGGAATCTTCTGTCCAAGATTTAATCCACTATGTGCTCTTCTTCCTGTGAAGAGAAAACCTTTTATAAAGCTTTGACTGAAGTACCCTTCACAGTCTTCACTTTTATGAGCTATACAAATACAAAAGTTCCATCCAACTGTATCTTAGGCTCAGAGCTTCTTATCTTCTAGAGTACCTTCCTCTCAATATTTCTAAGCTCCCTCACACTGACTTACCCTCAACTAGTACTTTACAAAAGATTTTGTAATTAAAAAGATGATCTTCTGAACTTTATTTCAGTGAGCTCGATTACAAACAAATAAAGAGAGTAAAGTGTTTGCTATTTTGATTCTGGAGAAGATTGTAGTGAGTTTTTTAAGCTTGATTTCACTCTTAAGATTTCAATATTTTCGACAACTTTCTTCAATGGTGGATAACATCCTTTTATAGAGGGAGAGAATGTTTCCATTTTTCTTAGACTGATGTTGAAAATCTTCCTGTTATCTCTAGTTGAAGTTCCCATTAAGGATCCATTTGAGAGTCACGTCCAAGTCGAATCCGAGTCACAATTGTTAGGATGAATTTGGGTCTGACATTTGTACGGTTGTATGCTTATGAGATTTGCAGGATTGTTTTTGTTCTTAAGATCCTAACAACTTTTTTCCTTCTCCATGCTGAGGTACAAAGGCATGCAACGACATTTAATGCAAGATTAGCTCCTGTGATTTTTAGCACCTAAACACTAAGTTACCCTTTTTGTCACTTCAGAAGGTATTTGTTAAATTGCTTCTGAAATTTATTCTTTAACAGTCTTCTGAATACTTGTGCTTCTTCTGAGATTGTTTGCTCCTTTGAGGCATTTTGGCACTTCTGAGACATTTGTGTTTTTGAACTCGGAAACATCAAAACTTTAATTCATAGCTCAGAATCCAACAATCTCCCTCATTTTGTTGATTCTGAGTGGACTTATGGACAGAGGTAACTTATCTTACTTGCTCCCTCATAATCTTAGGCTTGGTTCTGAGTAGCTTCAATCTTCTTTGTAAATCATTTTTGCTTAAATTGTACAGGTAGACAAGAAGATAGTACAACGCAATGTTGTACTCAAAATAAAGTTAACAAAGATTTTATTGATTTGAGAATTGTTACAAACTATGCAAGATAAAGCTAAGCTAAGCTAAGTTACAAATCAAATTTTTCCATTAATGCTTTGTACTCAGTTAGCTCTTCTTCTTTAGAGTCAATCTCTATGGCGCTTGAAGTGGATGCTGAAACCATGCACCTTTCCCAAACTTCCTTAAAGCTATGCTTATCCTTCTCCCTCCACTTAGTGCCAACAAGCCGAGCAACAATTTTCTTCTCATCAAGTATAAACCTCTGAATAACTTGTTGAACGCCCCTTTGCATTAGCTTGTAGAGAAGGAACAATCTGTTGAATTAACCTGGCAGCTTTGCTTAGAAAGAAGGAAAGATGCTCTCAAGAATGACTTAGAGAGCCTCCTGGTTCTAGACCCATTGAGTGTTTATCCCATTTGGTAGATGCTGAAGGAATGGAACAATCTCACTATCATGTGAGAAGAAGGAATGAAGAGAGAGACCACTGATTTTTGCACTTAAATCATTAACACTCTTCTGAATATCCTCTGATGCACTACTTTGCCTTGATATCACTATATCTCTAGCCTCACTATTCGCTTTAGCCAGTCCGGAAGAAGCTTTGGTAATATCATTTGTGATATCATCAGTGGCTTCATTCTTTTGAGAAAAAGTGACATTAGTGACCTTCTTGGTTGTGCTATCAATGGCTTTGATGATCTCAGATCTTTGCTTTCTCTCATAGTCCTTAATAGCCTTGAAGGTATCAGCCTTAAACTACATCATAAACTTCATTACCTCCTCAAGGCCATTTTAGATCCTTCCTTGCTGCCACAAGCAGATGACATTCTGCTTCCTCAGCTACATTATCTCATCCTTCAGCCCCATGGAGTATTCTATTTGGCACTTCCAAATGGCACTCCCTAGAGTTGAAATTATGTCTACTATTTACCTCTAGGACTCCTCCTCCACCCCATTCACTTCATCATGGATCAATTCAAGGCCCCTTTCTCAAATCTCCAACTTCTCACTCATTACCATCAACGCATCCCTTATGTCAATGTATTTTTCAAGCATTGTCTCCATGAGAGGCTACAAATGCTAAATTTATTCTGATCTGATTTGGCAAGGAAGAGGAATTTTGTCAGCCATCTCCATGATGATTTGAGCTTGTTCTTTCATGAGTGAGATACTCTGAGCAAGCTGGCGGTTGAAAGGGATTGATTTGATTTCCACCACTGAATTGTTGAGGCCAAGAGCCATTGTGAGGAGGTCATTAGAGTTTTCCCCATATGATGGAAAGAGTTGATAGGTACCTCTGTAGATGTATTGATTCTCTTAGCCAAATCTCCCATCATCCAACTTCTACTGCTGAGGGACTCAACTCCATCAATCCTCTACTCTTGAGGTCTGGGAATCAGAGTTAAGATGTTGGAGGGATCAACCAAAGTCTTTGGGATATATGGAACTGCTTTTGGTTGCAGAATGGTGGATGATTTGAATTTTTACCTTCATTTCTTCTATTCCTTCCACAATCTTGATCTCATCATCTTCCTCATCCTCGACCAAAACTTCCTCCTTCCTTTCATCAGACCCCTTATTCTCTTCCTCCTTATTCTCCTCTTCTTCCTCTCTTATTTCCTCTAGCTTTAGATGATGTTTAGCAAACACTGATCGAGCCATGTTTATAAACTCTACAGCAGGATCTGATACTGATGGTTTGACTCCCCATTCAACCACTACAGTCCTCTGCTCCTCTTCCTTCTAAAGAGCTTCCAGGAACGAATCTTCCTCAGGCACATTCACTTTTAGCAGAGAATGCCAGGCAGACTCTTCCTTCTTCTCCGATACCAAGTTCTTGACCACCTCTTAAGCTATAGAAGCAGCAACCTCTAGTTAATCTTGAGGTTTTGGAGATAAAGAACCCAATGGAGAGGCTGACATAAATTTGGGTGTCTCAAGAGGAACCATGAACAGGTGGGAAGGATCAAAGACAAAGGTCTGCTATTCTAAAGGTGGAGATTGTAGCTTCTCAGCAAAAACTCCTCTTCCTCCTAGGGTGAACTCGGGTGGATTTGATACCTTTGGGGGAGGAGATGATTTGTTTAAAGGAAGTTCTCCCAAAGGTAGATCAAAGTCTACTGATATCCCCACCAACATATCTACGTCAGCTTCATCAGAATCCTTTTCCTCCCTTTCTTCCTCAAAGGTGCTCTTTTCTTTCATTTTTGAAGTGAATTCCTCTGGAGCATGAGCCTTCTTTCCTCCAACAACCCCCTTTTCTTCTCCCATAGCATTTTAACCGTATCTCCCTTCTTGGTAGCTGAGAAAGCTTCAATCAAGCTTTGATTTATGGCTTTGATCATATCGGCCTTTTCTGGATCATCCTCTGAGTTCATAGTCTCCCCATAAGTTTTGGCCTTCTTCTTCTTCTTTCCCCCTTCTTTTCTTCCACCTTCTCCTCTTTTTCTTCTACATTCTCCTCCTTCTCTTCTTCATCATCACTGGGGATGACCATATTTGGGTCAAAGTCCCCCCTCTTCTTTTTGATCAAGATTCTTATTGGCTTCTTATCATCCTTATCCTCATCTTCATCTGAGCTCTGCTCCTTTACATACTTAAATTTATTCATTGAAAATCTAGGCTCTCCTATTTTCCCTTCTGTTACTTTAGCAGGTTTAGGAGCAATCACTCCCTCATCAGCATATACCTTCTAGATGCTCTGATTCTCTTTCCTTAAGGATATCTTCCTATTTCATCACATGCTCCCTCTTCCTCTTGGGAGATCCATCATCACCCCCCTTCACAATCTCACCCTTCTTGGCCATCTTTATCTCATTCTCCCTCTACTTCTTGGATAAATCATTCTTCAGCGCCTCCTCCTTATCCCACCTCATTCTATAATCCACCTTTTTTTCAAAGGTTTCCCATACTATCTCGCTTCCCAGTGATCCTCCTTCTTCTTCTACGTAGTTTATCCCTAGTGAGGAGATAATTCGGCTAATCAGGCCACCAAGTGTGAACTTGTGGTGAAGCATGTGTTGCATGATGATCACAGTCCAGTTGATTTTCTTCTTTTCAACCAGATGCACTAAGATACAGTGCTCATAGCTAGACACCGCATTGGTAGAGTTTAGCTTAAGGAGATTGGCCATTATAAACTGCCAATATCTTGACGTTTTGTGGTATATGAGTGCTGATCTTCTCCCAAAACCAACCTTCAGGCATAAATGCCTTCTTATTATAGGATAGGGATTCCCCACATCCTCTTCTTAGAGCGATCCCTTCATCCTTCAAGTTCAGCAACTAGCAAAAAATGCGGGAGTGATGATTATCTCCTTTCCCTTTACCATAGTCTTTAGTTCCTCATCACTCATAGTGCCTTTCTTTAAGTTCTTGTTGAATTCAAGAACTAAAGTGAGAAAGTCATTTCCTTTAACCTAATCCAAGTTCCGAGTTGATGAAACTCGATTGTTTCCTTAAAGTGGGATACTTCCAAGAAGGAATTATCCCCAAGAAATCTTTGAGGGATAATGGTTGTGGGATTGAACTTGTATAGAACAGGAACAAAGGTCTTTAGAGGGATTTGGATTATGACTTGTTCCTTTGAGGTGTTCTTTGAGGATCTTGATCTCTTTGGTACCATTTGATTTAGATTTTTGAAAAAACAAGGTTGGGAAAAATTAGGGTTTAAAAGGAAGAAATTCTCAGAATACTTAGAGAATTCAAAGGATTTTTGGTAAAGTGATTTGAATGTAAACATTTATCACTTATTTATAACTATAGGTCTTAGAGAGATAGAAAGGTAATAAGCCAGGAATAAACTATATCGGTTTAGCATTTACCGTCTAATTGATGAGTAACTGTTAAGCGCATAACTGACGGTAGAATTTCAACGGATTTAACCTAAAGATCCAACTTGGGTTTCAAGTTTTTTGAATTTTGAAAAATGTTACGGTTCGCGGGTTAAGCCTTCTAAGCCGTAATGCATTGCTTGAATTCAGAGGATAGCCTTTACTTTTGAGATAGATTCTTATTCTGAGCAATCATATCATCTTCTGAGTAATATTCACACCAGATTACTCATGCCAATTTCTCTTTTGAGAAAAGCGAATTGATCTTTACTAAGGGGTTTTGTGAAGATGTCAGCTCCTTGATCTTCAGTAGAGATGTATACCAACTTCATATCTTTCTTGAGAACATGATCTCTTATAATGTGATGTCTGATGTTGAAGTGATTCATTCTACTATGCTGAATAGGATTCTTTGATAAATTAATTACGCTTTTATTGTCGCAGAGTATCTCAATGCATTCTGACTTGATTCCATAATCTTCTAGCTGTTGTTTGATCCATAAGACTTGAGCGACACAACTTCCTGCAGCCATATATTCAGCTTCTATGGTTGATAGAGCTACTGAGGTTTGTTTCTTGCTGTACCATGAGACAATATAGTTTCCAAGAAAATGACATCCTCCAGTAGTGCTCTTTCTCTCTAATTGATCTCTTCCATAATGGGCATCAATGAATCCTTTAAGTGAAAATCACCATTATTTGGGTACCATCATCCAGCTTCTGTAGTTCCAAGAAGATATCTCAGAATTCTTTTTACAATTCTCAAATGCGACTCCCTTGGATCACTTTGATATCTTGCACAGTGGCATACGGCTTAGTGTATGTCAGGTCTACTTGCTATGAGATATAGAAGAGATCTAGTCATTCCTCTGAATAGTTTTTTATCAATCTTCTTCCCTTTTGAGTCTTTGCTGAGAATAGTATTTGAGGCCATTAGGGTTGACATTTCCTTTCCATCTTCCATACCATATTTTTTCAGAATCTCCTTGGTATATTTAGATTAGTTGATAAATATACCATTTGAACTTTGTTTGATCTGGAGTCCAAGGAAAAAGGTTAATTCTCCCATCATCGACATCTAAATTCATTCTTCATTTGAGAGCTGAATTCTTTGCATAGCTTTTCGTCGGTGGCTCCAATATAATGTCATCAACATATCTTTAGCTTTCACTTGCATACCTTACAACTTTACTTTGTTTTCTACTTATACTTTCTAATTCAAAGTTAATGATATTTCTATTTGTCATAACGAGTATTTTATCTTGCGTCACTTATATTAATGAAGTTATATGCTTTCAAGTTGACTTTAAGAGTAGTTTCGGGGTTAACAAGATTGTGTATAATCACTGGACCTATGATTATAATGATGTTGAGTGAGCCAACATTTTTGGAGTGGTAACTTGATAAATATGGCTATGTGAGAGTGACCTGTACTAAGCATAGTATTAATTTTGTCCTAGTTTTTATAAGTGTTATAATTCATTTACCCTCGATTTAGAAAAGTCATTTCATGTGTTGCTCTGAAGTGAATTATAAGATATTTGGGCGTCTAGAACCGAGTTTGTTGAAGTTATCTAGTGCATAAAACATTCTTGATTATTTTGCATATTTTACTTCACTATACTTGTTCTTATGGAATATCTATATGCTTTTCATCTTCTCTAATCTGTTCATGCATCTGTCCATTCATCAGTCTACCATTTAAAACCTTTAACTTATTTTATTTTCTTTTGTTCCGTAACTCTAGTTGATCCTTAGAACTGAATTCCTTCCTTGTGGGATTGATATCTTTTAAAACTACATCGCAACTGTATACTTGCAGTTATCATCATCTTTTTATTTGATAAGCAGTACTGACAACACCTGTTCATATTTAGAACTTTTATATTATCATTAGAAAAGTGGTGAACACATAGTTGATGATGTTCATAATCCAGTGATAACGCTTGGTCAGCTCAGTCTAATGATGAGTCATCCAGCCTTCATATCATTCGATGATTTTTGGATGATCACAAAGCAAGAGGAACTGGATCAGTTCAAGTGTGATGACGTTTGGGATCTACTTCCTAGGCCTAAAGGGAAATCAATTATCAGCACCAAATGGGTTTTCAAGAACAAGCTAGATGATGATGGTATTGTTGTTAGGAACAAGGCCAAGCTTGTTACTCAAGGCTACAATCAGCAAGAAGGCATCGATTATGATGAGACCTATGCACCAGTAGCCCATCTCGGAGCTATTCAAATTCTCTGTACTTTCACATCCCATATGAACTTCAAATTATTTCAAATGGATGTCAAAAGTGCTTTCCTAAATGGATTCATTCAAGAAGAAGTTTATGTTCACCAGCCTCAAGGCTTTGAAGATGTGAAGAATCCTAAGCATGTCTTCAAATTGAAGAAAGCTCTCTATGGATTGAAGTAGGCTCCTAGAGCTTGGTATGAGAGGCTGATAAATTTCTTGATCAGTAAAGGCTATGAAAGGGGTAAAGCATCTACAACTCTGTTTATCAAGCGAAGGAAGGAAGATGTGTTGCTAGTTCAAATATACGTTGATGAAATCATATTTAAAGCAACTGATGAGAAGCTGTGCAAGGAATTCATCAAGCAGATGAAGAGTGAGTTTGAGATGTCTATGATGGGAGAGCTCAAATTCTTCCTTGGACTTTAAATCAAGCAAACTGATGATGGAATTTTCATCAATCAATCCAAATATACTAGAGAAGTTCTGAAGAAATTTGTTATGGAACATTCAAAGCCAATGTCCAATCTTATAGCTACGGATACTATCTTGAGTAAAGATGAAGCTGGTAAACCTATGGATAGCAAGTTCTACTGAGGAATCATCGATTCTCTTCTTTATCTCATTTCTAGTAGGCTAGACATACAATATGTTGTGTGCTACTGTGCCCATTATCAAGCTGATCCTAGAGAATCTCATTTAGCAACTGTAAAGAGAATTCTCAAGTACTTACAAATCTCGATTGAAGTAGGTCTGTGGTATCCCAGCAGCTCAGATTTCACTCCTACGGGATTCACAGATGCTGATTATGGAAGAGACAAACTTGACATGAAGAGTACAACAGGAGGATGTCATTTCCTTGGAGAGTGTCTTGTCTCTTGGTATAGCAAGAAGCAAACTTCTATTGTGCTAAGTACAGCTGAAGTTGAGTACATGGCAGCAGGAAGTCTTGTAGCACAATTGCTTTGGATAAAGCAACAACTGGAAGATGATAGTATAAAATCAAATTGTCTTGAATTTATGTGTGATAACAAGAGTGTAATTAATCTATCCAAGAATCCAGTTCAGCATGGGAGAATGAAGCATGTCAACATTAGGCATCACTTTATTAGAGATCATGTACTACGAGGAGATGTCAAGCTGGAGTATGTTCCATCAAAGGAGCAGCGCGTTGACATCTTCACCAAATCACTGCCAAAGGAACAATTTTGTTTATTGAGGCAGTTGATTGGTATGGCTAATCCACAACGAAGAAGAAGGATGAAAATCTCAAAAATTTAGCTAAGTGTTGGAGATCAAGCATGAGAAGACACATGGATAACACCATCGAGCTGTTAAAGAAATGGCATGAGGAACAGTTCAAAGTTAAAATTCAAATCTTTACATTTTCCAAAAGGATGTACGCTTGAATAGGAACAGTTTTTACCAGAACTCACCATTTTTCTGAGATAGTTAATTAGAGGTTAATCTCAGCATTCATTTTCATCATGAGCTGAGATAGTGACATGTATCCATGGGAGCTATGATCATCTATATAAGTTGAAAAGTTGAAGATAGAAGGTCACTTGCTTTCTACGAACATGAAATTTTTTAGCATTCGAACCCTAATCTTTTCTTCTTTCAATTTCTTCACAAATCTCTCAAATGGCAAAGATAAAGACCACTTTCAGGATCAAGAACACCATCACCATGAAGATCGTAGTGAACGTAGAAGGAAAAACTGAGAAGTTAACCCTTGAAGCGGGAACTCGTCTTGCAAAGGTAGAATGGGAAGATAATTTGGAATTTGGCTCAGTTTATGAAGTGAGCTACGAAGGCCTGCTGCTTAACAAGATTATGCACACAGTAATCAAGCAGTAGCACCTCAGTTCCTTCTTAAGAATGGAAGGTCTTGCTATAACAGGCCTCATTAGAGCTTTCTACACACATCTCTACACTATAGAAGGTTTTAATGATGTTCTACTGATGGACTTTAAGGGAAAATCAACCCTGATTTGTTCTCAGTTGATTGGGAGCATTCTCAATATGCCTAACTCAGGCACTCAGCTCTGTAGATCTGGCAATGAGGACACTATCATCATTCTTGAAGATTTGGAGCCCCCAGCAAACTATGTCTGGGAGGAGATTGCTGCCAGCTGGATGTCATGGACTGCGAGGATGTGCCATGAGCTGGTGGTGAAGCTGTTGTTACCCAAAACTGGCTCGCTAACTAAGTGCACATATTTTGAGCGTTTTGTGTTCTACCATAGAGGGTAAAAAGCTAAATTGGCCAGTGGTGACTCTCCATCACTTGACCAAGCTGACTACCGTCTATCACTATGGTTACCTCATAACCGAGATTATGAGGGTAGTGAAAGTTGATGTGGCTCAGTTTTTGGGGGAGTCCGGTGAAATAGTCTTACCGGTGAAGAAGAAGCTCGAAATGTCGCACTTCAGCAAGCTGGCTCACAACCAGGTTCATGCTAGGTACACCAAGTCTCAGTAGAAGCGAAAACTAAGATGTATACTGACAGTATTGCCTAAAGACATCAACAAGGAGGAAGAAGATTAATTTATGGTGGCGTTCGAAGAGAGTGATGACTCTGATAAGGCTCCAATCTCCAGTATCTTGGAGAATGTCACCACCACCTCCTCCAAACCTCAAAGGCTGCTTCCTCTAAGGCCAAGGGGAAGAGTCCAACCAAGACCAGTGATGCTCCTACTCAACATCAAAGAAGAAAAATGCAAACCAAAACCAGCACACAAAGGGAGGCAAAGGCTAAGCTACAAGTTGAGCAGAAAGATAATGAAAATGAAGAAGAGGCCGAGGCCAATGAGTCCCTGCGCTAAAGGAAATGCAATATGGGTTTCTCAGATGACACTGATCACAAAGTTTTTTACTATACTCGTTCCGATAGGCTTAAATTCGGTAACAGTGCTAAAAACCTTGTTCCCCATTTTTCTACCGATAAAATAAAATTTCAAAATACGAACAGGTGTTATCAATACCGCTTATCAAAATAGAAAAATGGTGACCACTGCAAGTATACAGTTTCAATGTAGTTTTAAAAGATATCGATCCCGCAGGGAAGGAATTCGGTTCTAAAGACCAACTAGAGTTACAGAACAAACAAAATCAAATAATTTGTATTGGAGGGTTTGGATGATAGATGGATAAACAGATAGATGTATGAACAGACTACAGAAAATGTAAAATATATAGATGTTTCCCAAGAACAAGTTTAGGAGAGAAAAACATGAAAAATCATCAAGAATATTTTGTACACTAAATAACTTCAACAAATACGGTTCTAGAAGCCCTAATATTCGATAATTCACCATAGAGCAACACATGAGATGACTTTTCTAAATTTAGGGTAAACGAATTATGACACTTATAAGAACCTGGATAACTATAATACTACGCTTAGTACGGGTCGCTCTCACATAACCATATTTAGCAAGTTACCATTCCAAAAATGTTGGCTCACTAAACAACGTTATAATCACAGTTCCAATTATTATACACAATCTTATTAACCTTGAAATCACTCTTAAAGTTAACATGAAATCATATAACTTGATTAATATAAATGACGCAAGATGAAATACTCGTTATGACACATAGACATATCATAAATTTTGAAATAGAAAGTATAAGCAAAAAACAAAGTAAAGTTGTAAGGTATGCAAGTGAAAGCTAAAGTTGATCAAACTGTATCCACTCTTTAATGGGAGTCGTCAATTTCCCGCAATTCCTGCATCTACTTTGAATTCGGTCTTGACTCGTATAGAACCTCTGCTAAGATGCTATTCTTTGTGAATTTCGAATAAAAGAATGTTGAAGAACGAAAACTTTAATTGATAAGTGCTTTGCAATTACCCTTATACAACAAAAACTCGAATTTATGTAGAAATATAGTGATCAAAATAAGAATCGAATTACTTATACATTTGTCTCACTAAGACTTTGAACATAGTGAAATCTAGATATTTTCATTCTCTATCTATACACATCGTTCAATGCCTACTACTCATGCCATTCATAACTTACCACGAAATTGGTGTGATTTGAACCCTATTTATAGAGAGAAGGGTTGTGTCTATCCAAATGAAAAGTTATGTCCATTGTAAAGGGTTGCATCACTTCAGTATTATTGGATGCAAATATTCATCCTCATCCACAATGGAAAGGCAACTTTTTATGATTGGTTGACTTCCAAAAAGTGTCTTTTCAGTTGGCAATTGATGGTGGTTGATTGTTGTTATCTAGAGGTTGGTATGTTGAAAAGAGATAACCAATAACCATCACAAGTCACGATCGTGAATCACATGTCGCGATCGTGAATAATGATTTGTAAGTTTATGCTTATGAAGAGTAACAAGTCGCGACCGCGAATGGATATCACGATCATGAACCATGCTTTTCTTCATAATTCTTCTTTGCAACTTTGCCAATCTTTGATAAGTTTTGATCCTAAGCCAAATCCTTGTGTTCTATGCATCTTTTTGCACCTTTTTCACTCTTTTTCCATAGAAAATCATCTTTGAACATTTTACTCCCAAGATTTACCTAGTTTTTGCATTTGCATAAAAAAAACTACATACCACATGAAATCTTTAATATGAAGTATAAAATGAACCAAAACCATATCATTTTATGATTGGAAATTTCATGATAATAAGTGTAATTATACACTTATCACACCCCCACACTTAACTTTTACCTTGTCCTCTAGGTAAATACAACAGAAGTGTATAAAATACCAGTTCAAGTTCGTACCTCATTTGGCGAAAGACTATTGTAGTGAGTACCACATTCCCACGTTGCATAAAATTCAAGTAAACATTCGAAATTTCCCACAAATTAGTATTGTGCAATTTATATAGTTCAATTGCATACCTTTACACTCAATGGAGGGCCAACCGAATTGCGTCTTCATATAAGTGTTATATGCTTACTCGAAAATTTCCTTCTCTCAAGTATAGTATAAAGTATAAAAGATAAAAGGAGCACACTTTGGAAATTTTTATCTCAAGGCATTTTTAGGTAACCTAGGATGCTAAAACACTCTTAGTGGTTGTATTTTATGCTCCATACCACTCTCCCTTTTTTTAGTGGTTGCATTTTATGCTCCATAACACTTTCTCTGTTCTTTTTTAAGCAAATGTTTTTTAAGTACAGATTTGTAATTTGCACCCATTTTTCGTGCTATGCTACTTTTTCTTTTTTCACTCATTGAATGATTGCAGTTTCTTCTTCGTACCATTCCTCACCTTTTGCATAACTCATTGGTTATCCTCTCTTTCTTTTGATTTTTCTCTCTTAATACCCTCATCCTTTATTGATCACTTTCAAAGTATTATGGCTATAGTTTCCTAATACTTTAAACACACTCAATACTTGTAGGACGTATTCGAGAATAACATATTAAACTCATAGTAAGAACACTACTAGTTATTACTCCACTTAAAACTTATCGGTAGCATTAAAATAAAACTATATACTTATACTAATTCATGTTGCATTGAAATATATATCAAAACTTACTTGGAATTTGCTTTTAAATGTTACTCACAATTCATCCTTGCTAAATGCTAAATGTTGTGCCAAAACGCTCACACTCTCAACGTGTGGTCATACTCTAAACAATTTGTTCGAAATATGCACTAACATCAAACTTGAAATACCTAACACTCACAATAATATTGGAATAATTGTTAGTATAGCATAGGTAAAGATAATGTATAAACAACACAAAAATCAAGAAAAATTTTCAAATTCTTCAATTTTTTTAATTTTATTTAATTTTTTTTATTTTTGGGATTTTACAATCCCCCCCACACTAAAGAACACAATATCCTCATTGTGAGAGACTTTATTAAATTGAAAATCTAAAAACTAAAAACAAACAACTAGTCTAAAAATTTGAAAAAGAAAAGTAAAGAAAAGAGTACACTCATTCATTGAGAAGGAGAATCCGGGGGACTAGGAGTATATTGAAAATTTTGTTTTCTAAAGAATGATGGTAATTTTTGAAGCATCAATTTATTAATTTTCTTTAGAATCTTCATGTCTTTCTTCATTACTTCAAGTTCCGCTTGGCAATTGTCTAATTTCTGTTGCATACTCACCTTCCAATCTTCTTGAGTTTCGTCTTCTTCTTCTTCGATCATCAGAGTCTTGCCAGGATGATGTCTAGCAGTTGGATCAGATGGGCCAATGGAAGAATCTTCATAAGTCGAGATTAACTTCTTGGTGACGTTGGAGTAGGAATAGAAGGAATAAACACCATCATCCTCTTGAAAAAATCTGGTGTTTTTCAAGTAATTCCCATCCATATAACGAAAATACTCACCTGGTTGTTAGACATAGGGGAGTTTATTTCGGGAACCCAAGATGATAGTGGTGATAATTTCAGTCACTCCAATCTTGTTTCTCAAGCTCGTTGAATTTTTCTTCATCATATCCCAAATTATATCCACGAACTCTGCTTTTTACTTATTTAATGCACAAGAAATAACAAACAAATCTCTCTTTTGGACTTTGGTATGTTCTACTCGACAAAATGCCGAAGTGGAAAGTTATTTGTGTAGTTGAAGAATACACTCATCCTTAATAAGTTTATTTGGGGAATTTTTGGGATCGAAAACTCTCTTACCCGTTAAATCTGCCCAAAGTTCATTTGCTTGAAAAGAATCCGTCATGCTAAATGAATTATCAATTTCAAATCTGAACTAAGTTCCCATCATCTCTCTTGTAACGGTGTGATGTCTACCTTGGTTGCGAAATTGAATCGCCCTCTTCCTTTTATCTTCAAACTCGAATGTCACTAGACATTCTAAAATCCAATCACGATTTTGTGGAAATCGCATTCCCACAAACGTGCTCAAACCAAGATCAGCAAGATACATCCCCATTTGTTCATGGATGCCTAAAGTCTCCAAGAAAATCAAATCAAGAAAAATCATACCATTGATCTCTAATTTCTTCAGAACTTGGAATCATTTCCCTTCCTCGCGTGATTGAATGGGAAAAAGACAATCATAATCTTGTTGATAATTCGGGAATTCTCTTTTATTTGCGGCTACCTTAACATGAGGCATATTGGTTTTGAAGTAAAGGTTGAAAGAAAGGTTTTTGAATGTAGAAGAATAGAGAGGAAAGAATCAGAACTTTTGTAAGCTTTGTAGAAGGTTGTGGTGGCTATGGATTCAATCTAGACCTTTATATAGAGTTCTAATAGGTCATTGAGAGGTTAAAATAGTCAATATAGCCATTTTTCCTTCAAACTAGCCGTTAATGGTAGTTTTAGCCATCTATCGCGTGTTGAATCATGATCTGTGATGGTAATATTTTGCCCTTGTCGTGATCATGAAGGCTTGTCGTGATTGTGACTTTCTTAATGATAAAAATAGAAAGTTTTACTGCATAATGTCACGGGCTCGATCTATAGTCGCGGTCGCAACTTTCTTCAATTCCTCTATTTCTTTAATTTTTAGACTTAGTCCTAAAAAAACTTAGAAAAACAAACAAACATGTTAAATATAAAATAAATATAATATTCATATTCAACATATATCAACAAACACAAATAAACAAATAAATAAGAAAACAAACAAGAGATAAAACATCAAACTGTACAAAATCCTAAATCTAACTGAAAATCGAATAATTTATTCAAAGGAAAGCGATTCTGTCAATAGGTCTATCTTATAGTAAAACTCTCATAGATCTCGCTCGACATCAAACATTAGCGTATGAATATCTTTGATTTTCCTATGAATTGATATCTGCACCTCCATATGTTCATTCAAACCTTCCTCGGAGGTTGGTTGTTCTTCGTTCTTCCTCTCTCGTGACTTCCCTTTCTCTTCGTCTATTGGCTTCCACTCTATCCTCCAATGATTTCCAATCAAAGGTAATTCTATCAACCCCAATGCACCTGACCATAAATCCATACTCAAAGAAAACTTCTGTAGTTAACTTTGGAATTTCATCTTCATCAGTAAAGACTTCAGTAGCATAGGGCATTCTCCCAATCTAGCCCAATAGATTTTCCATCGTTCAACACCCGTATTCTTTAATCCCGTTATCTTACGTGGCAGACATAAGTGTCTCCATCATAATCCCTGAAATATCAACAGGTGTGCCAATCCAAATTGCTTCCATCATAAATAATTCTTCAGGAATGACAAGATCGAAAGTTGACTTGTTAAACAATGCTCCACTTAGGTAAAAGTATAATGCGAGCAAACAAGGATCATGAATCCACCTACTATGGCAAATTCTTATTTGAACTCAGTTTGGCTAGTCAGGCGATTCTATATTGGTAAGGGATCCTATCCAGGAAGCATCTTGTTATAGCAATCCTTTGGAAATTATCTAGCGGTTTCCTTGTTAACTTATATTCTTTCCCGTAATGATGATAGACTAAGCAGTTCTTCCTATCATTCTTCCATACTAATGTGACCAACATCTCTATACAGTTGTTCACACTGTTCCCTAGAGATATATTTGAGTAAATGACAAAGTTAAGAATTCTCAGATAATACATTACTTTGTCATAAACTCCAAGGCTGATGAAACTGTTCTTATGAATGGTATAGGAACTCTTATATTTAGCATCCTTGATAACTTCAAAATGACCTCCTTCCACACAAGAATGGGTCGGGAATGGAGCCTTGTACCACTGTTGTATAACATATAGACATATCATAAATATCGAAATAGAAAGTATAAGCAGAAAATAAAGTAAAGTTGTAAGGTATGCAAGTGAAAGCTAAAGTTGATCAAACCGTATCCACTCTTTAATGGGAGTCGTCAATTCTTGCAATTCCTGTGTCTACTTTGAATTCGGTCTCAACTCGTATAGAACCTCAGTTAGGATGCTATTCTTTGTGAATTTCGAATAAAAGAATGTTGAAGAACGAAAACTTTAATTGATAAGTGCTTTGCAATTACACTTATACAACAAACGCTCTAATTTGTGTAGAAATATATATACACGCATACTATCATTCAATGCCTACTACTCATGCCATTCATAACCCACCATGAAATTGGAATGATTTGAACCCTATTGATAGAGTATGAAGGGTTGCGTCTATCTAAACTAAGAGTCGTGTCCATTGGTGAAGGGTTGCATCACTTTAATATGATTGGATGCAAAGATTCATCCTCATCCACAATGGGAAGGCACCTTTTTATTATTAGTTGACTTCCAAAAGGTGTCTTTTCGGTTGGCAATTAATGGCGGTTAATCATTGTTATCTATCGGTTGGTAGTTGAAAAGAGATAACCAATAACCGTCACAAGTCGCGACCGTGAATCACATGTCACGATTGTGAATAGTGATTTGTAACTTTCTGCTTATGAAGAGTAACAAGTCGCGACCGCAAATGTGTGCCACGATGGTAAACCATGATTTTCTTCATAATTCTTCTTTACAACTTTACCAATCTTTGATAACTTTGATCCTAAGCCAAATCCTTGTGTTCCACTCATCTTTTTGCACCTTTTTCACTCTTTTTCCATAGAATTCCATCTTTGATCATTTTACTCCCAAGATTTACCTAGTTTCTGCATTTGCATCAAAAACAACTACATACCACGTGAAATCTTTTATATGAAGTATAAAATGAACCAAAACCATATCATTTTATGATTCAAAATGTCATGATAATATATGTAATTATACCCTTATCAGACACTAAGGAGCAGGGCGAGGCCAAGAAGTCTAAGGAAGAGGACCAGCTTGGGTTTAACGCTGCTAAGAACATTTAAGACATTTTTTCCAAACTCAAGGATACTCAGCGAAAGCGTTCTACCACCACAAGGCCTCTGTAAAAGATTGTGTAAGTGGTGAGCAGCAAGGAGGATGTTGGAGACACCATTTTCTTTATACCGGAGGAGTCTGATCCTCACGACTCTAGCATCCCCACTCCTACTTTCACTCATGTGAAGGAGCCTTCTTCTCAGCATAAGAAACCTCAGGCTGACCCATCCTTGTGTCAAATAGCTAACCTAGAGGTTCCGCAAAATCCTAAACCTTCATCTTCTCCTGTAAATCCTCAAATCCCTTCTTTTGTAAATTCATCTATTCCATCAAGTTCTACTTCAGTAGATCCTGAAACACAGAAATATCCTTCTCCTTCTAACTCTGTACATTCCCCAATTCAAGTTTCTTCACCTAAAAAATAGCGAAGATACCTTTTCTCCATCTCCATTAAATATTTTTTCAACCCCCTCTTCTCCTGTAAATTCCCAACCAATAACCAATTCTTCTATAGCCATTGTACCTTCTATTCCACTCAAACCAATTTCTTCAACTGTATGGTTCTGAACCTACCTTTTCTTCAAACCCATCCTCAACCCCCTTAACCCCTCTGATTAGGGAAGTTCCCAATGCTAAGAACTACGCTTAGTAGGGAAAAGAAAGAGGTCAAACTGCTGAGGCACATTTTACAACCAGTGATGCATCTGAATCCAATAGTAAGCTAGCAATGGCTGAAACATCTTTCTTGGCATAGATCCGAGAGTTAGCAAGAAAGCAATTTCCTGTCCTCAAGATAGATGATGAGTTAGACGGAGCAGTAGGAAACTTGCTACTAGCTCAAGAATTGACCACTTTTCTACTGATAATATAAAAGTTCTAAATATTAACAGGTGTTGTTAGAGTCGCTTATCAAATAGAAAAATGATGATAACTGCAAGTAAATAGTTGCGATGTAGTTTTAAAATATATCGATCCCACAGGGAAGGAATTCGGTTCTAAGGATTAACTAAAGTTACGGAATAAAAGAAAATAAAATAAGTTGAAGGTTTTGAATGGTAGACTAATGAATGGACAAATGCATGAATAGATTAGAGAAGATAAAAAGCATATAGATATTCCCTAAGAACAAGTACAATGGAGTAAAATATGCATAATAATCAAGAATGTTTTATGCACTAGATAACTTCAACAAACTTGATTCTAGATGCCCAAATATCCTATAATTCACCATAGAGCAACACATGAAATGACTTTTCTAAATCTAGGGTAAACGAAATATGACACTTATAAAAACCTGGACAACAATAATACTATACTTAGTATGGGTCGCTCTCACATAGCCATATTTAGCAAGTTACCACTCCAAAAATGTTAGCTCACTAAACAGCGTTATAATCATAGATCCATTGATTATACACAATCTTGTTAACCCCGAAACTACTCTTAAAGTCAACTTGAAAGCATATAACTTCATTAATATAAGCGATGCAAGATGAAATACTCATTATGACACATAGACATATCATAAACTTTGAATTAGAAAGTATAAGTAGAAAACAAAGTAAAGTTGTAAGGTATGCAAGTGAAAGCTAAAGTTCATCAAACCGTATCCACTCTTTAATGGGAGTCGTCAATTCCGGTAATTCCTACGTCTACTTTGAATTTGGTCTCGACTCGTACAGAACCTCCGTTAGGATGATATTCCTTGTGAATATTGAACAAATGAATGTTAAAGAACAGAAATGTTTATTGATAAGTGTTTTGCAATTACACTCATACAACAATCACTCAAATTTGTGGAGAAATCTAGTAATTGAAATAAGAATCAAATCACTTGTACATTTTTCTCTCTAACACTTTGAACTTAGCGAAATCTATATAACTTTCACTCTCTATCTATCATGTATCATGCCATACATGTCATCTCATACCATCTGCTGCATGAAATGGTTAATTTGAACCTCTATTTATAGAGTGTGAAAGGTTGCATTTATCTAAACGAATAGTCATGTCTATTGGTGAAGGGTTACATCATGTTCAATGTGATTGGATGCAAGATTACATCCTTATCTTCAATGGATAGGTACCTTTTTGTGGTTGCATTGTCTCCAAAAGGAGTCTCTCCACCTGACAGTTGATGGCAGTTGATCGTTCTTATCTGACGGTTGGAAGTTGAGAAGAGCTTATCAAACCAGTCATGATTCGTGACTGTGACATACATGTCCTGATCACGAATGTAAGTTGGTAACTGATTGTTTGTGAAGAATGATAAGTCACGATCGTGATAGATAGTCATGAGCGTGATTTGGCTAATCGCGAGTAGGAATCACGATCATGACATGGTCGTGACTTATGCTTTTCTTCATGATTCTTCTTTGCAACTTTACCGATCTTTGACAACTTTGATCCTAAGCTAATTCCTTACATTCCACCCATCTTTTTGTACATTTTTCTCTCTTTTTGTATAGAATTCTGATAAGTGTATAATTACACTTATTATCACATTAATTTTATACAATAAACATTGTAGTTTTAGTCATTTTTATACTTCATATAAAAGATTTCACGTGGTATGTAGTTATTTTTTATGCAAATGTAGATACTAGGTAAATCTTGGGAGTAAAATGAGCTAAAATGGAATTCTATGAAAAAAAGAGTGAAAAAGGTGCAAAAAAATGCGTGGAGCTTCAAGATTTGGCTTAGGATCGAAGTTGTCGAAGATCGGTGAAGTTACAAGAAGAATTCTGAGTAAAACTCAATTCATGGTCGTGACAATTATTCGCAGTCGTGACTTGTTTACTTCAGAAATAAAAGATTGCCAATCAAAAATTCACGGTCGCGACATGGATGGTTTTCTGGTATTATCTTTTTAACTAACAACCGCCAGATAAGCACCATCAACCACCATCAACTACCAACGAACAAACACCTATCAGGATTCAACCAATCATGAAAAGGTTCTTATCCATTGTGGATTATATCAAAACTTCTCAACCAATCACAATGGAGAGATGCAATCTTTCACCAATGGATACAACCCTTCTTTTGGATAGACGCAACCCTTCGAACTCTATAAATAGGGCTCCAATCCTCTTCAATTTCGTGCATTCAAGAAGTGCAGTGGATTAGTGTGGCATAGAGTGGAAAAGGTGAGAGAGAGATATAGTGTGTGTGTAGATAGAGTCACTACGTTCTTAAGTGTTAGCGAGAAAATGTTTAAGTGATTCGAATCCTTGTTTTGATCATTAGATTTCTCTATATTCTCGAGCGATTGTTGTATAAGTGTACTTGCAAATCACTTATCAATAAAAGTTTTCATTCTTCAATATTTGTTTATTCGATATTCGCAAAGAATAGCATCCTAGCGGAGGTTCTGTATGGGCCGAGATCGAATTCAAAGCAGACTAGGAATTGTAGGAATTGACGACTCCCATTAAAGAGTGGATATGGTTTGATCAACTTTAGCTTTCACTTGCATACCTTACAACTTTGCTTTGCTTTCTATTTATACTTTCTATTTCGAAGTTTATGATATGTCTATGTGTCATAATGCGTATTTCATGTTAAGTCTTTTATGTTAATCAAGTTATATGCGTTGGCGTTAATTTTAAGAGTAGTTTCAGGGTTAACAATATCGTGTATAATCACTGGATCTGTGATATAACATTGTTTAGTGAGCCAACATTTTTAGAATGGTAACTTGCTAAATATGGCTATGTGAGAGCGACCCGTACTAAGCATATTATTGACGTTTTCCAGGTTTATATAATAATCTTATCTCGTTTGAGCTAGGATTAGAAAAGTTATTTCATGTGTTGCTCTGCGGCGAATCATTGAACATCTGAGTATGTTGAACCGGGTTTGTTAGATTAGTCTAGTACATCGTAACATCTTTGTTGAACTTGCATGTTTTCTCTGCTATACTTGTTCGAAGTGAAAATCTATGTATTTAGAGCCTCTCATCTATTACATCTATATTTACTTAACTTTTCATTCT
>CATIWQ010034825.1:0-17133 GCA_949673415.1 Euphorbia schlechtendalii
TTTAACTATTTCTGCTTGCTGCATTAGGAAAGAACACAAGGGAAAAAGAAAAAGAAAAACAATAAAATCAAATAACCCTAAAACTACTTCTTTGGCGCCTTATATGCGCCTCTGGCGCCTTATATGCGCCTTGTGCCTAGCACCTCACATACAAAGGCGCACGCCTTTCTCATATGCACCGCCTATGGGGCTAGGAGGCGCCAGCCTCCTCGCCTAGTGCGCCTAGCGCCTTTGACTACAATGGTGTTATCCTTTATTTCTTGATGGACTGTTCCTTTTGAAGTATTCTCAATTATGATTTGATTATTGACAAATATTCCCACTCGCTTGAGGCAAAACAGAAATCTTAGTATGTTAATCATCATTGCAGGAGGAATAGTAGCTCTTGGAAAGTTTGATGCTCTCCATATTGGTCATAGAGAACTTGCAATTCAAGCATCAAAGGTTGGAACACCTTTTCTACTATCTTTTGTGGGCATGGCAGAGGTTCTTGGGTGGGAGCCAAGGTATAAAACTCTCCCAGCATACTTTGTACACATTGCCATTTTGCGGAGATTCTATGTGTTCTGTTTTTTTAAGCTAGTTAAGTAAATTTGGCTCATGTTTGGGTTCTTCAGTGGTATTATAATACTGAAAATTGAATATTTAATCTTAATTAGACCCTAACATGTGAAAGTTGCTTGGTATCAATTGTATGTGACATCGAAATTGTTTGAATAGGGCTCCAATAGTTGCTAAATGTGATCGAAGTAGGGTTCTTGCTTCTTGGGCCTCGTACTGTGGCAATGTTGCTCCTTCAGAGTTCCACATTGATTTTTCTAGCGTGAGACATCTCAATCCTAAGCAATTTGTTGAGAAACTATCTAAGGAGCTCAATGTATGTGGAGTTGTGGCAGGTAGACTAGCATTGCCTTATGAATTTTTTTGGGTAACTTATCAGTTATTTTTATTGAACTATCGTGAGTAACCGTGTCAGGTGAAAACTACCGATTTGGATACAGAGCAGCTGGTGATGCATCCGACCTTGTGAGGCTGTGTGAAGAATACGGTCTAGGTGCTTACATTATAAACTCAGTCATGGACAAAAGTCAAGATCCCAAAAGCACGGATTCAATAGATTCAAAGGATAGAGGGCAAGTCTCATCTACACGCGTGCGACATGCTTTAGCTATCGGTGATATGAAATACGTTTCTGAACTTCTGGGCCGTAGACATCGTCTTATGTTGATGCTAAACGATGGGAAAGGACTGACTAGCAGTAACAGTAGGTGGAGGATCTCGGCTTCAAAATCTTGCTTACTGAATTTACCCCCCAAGGACGGGTTATACGAAAACTGTTTTCTTATACTTGATCACGGGAATCAAGTGAGATGTAATGTATTGATTGATTCAAATGATATCCATTTAGAAATGGATGATGATGTGGGTCTTGGTAGTTACTCAGGTTCTCAAGATTTTGACATATTGGGAGTTGAATTTGGTGATTGAGGAATTGATTGACCTTAGTTTGTTCTTAATCTTTCATAATTAGTTGAACTCAAGATAGCAAATGGTGTGGATTATTATGATTTTTATTGATGAGTAGAGTACCTTGAAAACCTATGATTCTTGCTGATGTTTGAACAACTTATTTTTGGGGTAATACATGTCAAAAGCTAAGAATGAATCAAATTGAAAGCATCTTGAGGATAATTCAGTGGTCATGGTTTTATGGTTAGATATGAAAGATGTGATATTACTGGTGTAGAGGTGGATTAGTGGTATTCGTTTTATGAAAAGTAAGTAATATAGCAAGTATGAAAAGATGAAATGCGAGGACTCATTAAACAAAACTGAAGCCCTATATTTTTTTAGCCAAATGCATCAAGATCCGTTGAAGTTGGTTCAAAAAATTTGATGTTACCCTCAACTTTCAAAAGGACCAGTTACTCCCTCAACTTGGCAAAAAGGACCAGTTACCCCCCTTAACTTGGTAAAAATGTACCAGTTTGCTTCTTCAATGCCACGTGTCAAAAATCAGAAAAATGATATCTTTGAAAAGTCATACCAACCAGATTCTGACACGTGGCATTGAGGGGGCTAACTGGTGCATGTTTGCCAAGTTAAGGGGGGTAACTGGTCCTTTTTACCAAGTTGAGGGGGGTAACTAGTCCTTTTAAAATTTGAGGGTGGTATCTGATTTTCAAAGCCAACTTCGGGGAGATCTTGATGTATTAGGCTTATTTTTTTATGAATTCCAATGAGATAAGGTTGAGCTATAACAATTTAGTTGACATTGGTCCAAAACCTTATGATGTTATGCTATTAGTAATTTTGGACCATATCACGCAGTAATCTATTTTTATGTTAAACGTGAATAACATGACATAGAAATGCAATTTGGCTTTGGGTATATTACTTGTATTACAAATCCTCTCTGTTTGCGTAGAGAATGTTTTTGTTAACAAGAATATTCAATAAAAGGAATAGGATATGCCAAGGAACCATCATTCCACCTTATTTTCTTATTTCTCCACCTTTCCTTTTTCTTGCATTTTTTTCTATATTAATAAAGCAGGCAAACAAATATTCTCCATAACTCAATCTTTTTATCCTATCCCATATTTTATTTAAAATCTTTGACATTTTCTACTAAATTAATGACTAAATATGCTAGTAAATCTTGAACAATCAATTTTTGAAAAAAAACATGCCTTCCTAAAAAAAGGTTCCTTTTTTATAACTGGATATTGAAAATTTATTTTCAGGTCATATCTGAGCGAAATAATATTCGATAATAAAATAAATCATTTATCTTTGCAGATTACTTAATTAGTTTTAGTTTGTCAACGATTAAATTTTACAGAAGAAAAGAGTTATTATAAAGTATTCCATTAAAAAATTGTTATGAAATAGACATTACGTGGAGTGAAATAATGTTATAAAGGCAAATATAATTTAAACAAATAATTTAAAATAAATAGTGGATGGAATTAATTTGGAGTTGAAAGTTGGGGAAAAAAAGAAGTAAAGTAAGCCGAGCAAAAACTTATTAATAGGCTGGCAGGATCCTTCTCTTCCGTCATATAGGCCACCGCCCGACCACCACCATTGCGCCACCTCCTCCGTATCCATCAAAAGAGCAAGTCCCATCCGTCCCTCTCTCAGTCTTAAGCCGGGAAAATAGCAATACAATTAATACCAAACAAAATTCAACTTTGCTCTCTCTCACATTCCTTCAATTGCGTTTGCAGGTCAGTTTTCTCTTTCTCTCCTCTCCGTTCTGTTTAGGTTTGTGTATTCTGATCTACTCCATTCCATCTTTTCTTTTCGTTTTTAGAATAAAATCGATTTCATTAACGCTGGCGATAGTGTAATTACCGTTTGCTCGCCGTATAGAGGGCATAACGGTCTTTTATCATTTGCTTCTTTCATTGGTGCCCTTTAGCGGCGGTGTTATTTAGCTCACGTTCTTTTTTTTGATAAAATATACTTTTCTCTCTCCTTTTTCTTATGATTAATTTGTTCATATGAAAATTCATATTACTTCTCTGGCAAATAGAGTAATTCAGGAGTATATTTGTTTAAAGTTTGATTCTTTTGGTCATGTCGATTAAGTATCTCAAGGACGAGGGTGAATTGCTCGTTATCTCTAGAAAGGTCAAACTTTAAGAAATTGATTTCTTTCATGTCAAACTCCTCGAACATTGGGAAGTTATTTGGGGTTGGTAAAGTAGCAATCAATCGCCATCACCAAAATTTGAATATTAATAAGTTAATAACCTTAATTAACCATGCTTTTTATTTGCAGAGGCGCGTTTGGTGAAAGGAGTCTTTTTTGACCTGCAGATAGCATCTTAAGAAACTTCTTTCTTCTGCGTAGTCCCTTTGCTTTTCATCGGGCTGTCAAAAGAGGATTGACAGCCCGATTTTATTATCCTCAACTCAAAGCCTATATCTTTTAAATGTCAAAGGTAACGTTTTCCTTGCTTTGAATTGAAATGCCAGCTGCCATTTCAATTGACTCTTTTACGAAATCAAAGTTGATTTCTTCCAATTTATTTTGCAGGCGGGGTATTCATATTCCTAAATTGACTTACCGTTGTGTATAACTTTGAAGAGATTGTTATTTTCTTGAATCATCATCATGGGTACCTTATCCGGCATCTTGCAAAGGCCAGTCGTAGCAGCTGCTGCCGTCGCTGTAGCCTCAGCTTCTACTGATATTTCAGATAAACTTATGTCTCTCAAATCAATAGGTGCTTGTTCAGTCTCAGACCAATCACATTCTTCTCCTCATTCAGAGCAAGAAATGAACTTCTCCTGGGTTTCTCATTTATCCGATTCAAAACTATCCAACTTATCATTTGTGACGGGAATTCGCGTACCTCTCCCTTGCACAAATTTCCCAGTTTCAGTTCAAAAATTTGCCCCTAATACAATAGGTTCATCGGCAGCTTATTCCCCTCTCATCAATTCATATCAGTCAGCAAGCTGGGTAAAAGGGCCAAAGCCAACTGCTTTTACAAGTGCAATCCCTACTTCCTCTCCTGATGTACTATACAGATGGCATCTCCCAGAGGCAGATACTATCGATGTTTCGGGTGCTTCTAATTGCACCTCGGAGAAGTCAAGGACAGTGGTGGTATTGTTGGGATGGTTAGGATCAAAGCAAAAACATCTTAAGAAATATGCTGAATGGTATACTAAACAGGGGTTTCATGTCATAACTTTCACTTTCCCAATGGCTGAAATTCTTAGTTACCAAGTTGGTGGGAAAGCTGAGAAGGACATAGACTTGCTTGTGAACCATTTGGCAGATTGGTTGGAAGAGGAGAGTGGGAAGAACTTGGTTTTCCATACTTTCAGCAATACTGGATGGTTAACGTAAGCTTTCATTTATGTACACGCATGTATATAAATGAAGAATAGTGTGATTATGATATTGAATTGTTTAGTTTAATGTGTGTTGGTGTAGATATGGAGTTATACTGGAGAAGTTTCAGAATCAGGATCCATCATTAACGGCAAGAATTAAGGGTTGTGTTGTGGACTCTGCACCTGTTGCAGCTGCTGATCCTCAGGTGAATGTTACTTGTACTTATGTTTTTTTTCATGCATTTGCGTTCTGTCACTACTTTTTTTGGACTATTGGATGGCGTGATATCATTTAATCCAGAATGCAATATAATGTCTTTAATTGTTTGTTTGAACTCAGTGCACTGGATTACTGCTGCAGATGGCAAAAAATGAAGATAATGGATTAAATATGTTTGGCATATTAGTTTTCATTATAAATTATCTATAGTATCCAAATTTGGGCTCATAATTTTTCTTCATAAATCCTTTGTTTGAAATGTTCAAATCTGCTCGTTTCATTTTAATATTTTCTTACACTCCTATTCCTAGGTTGTAATGCCTCTTCCTGCTGTTAATGAAGCTTGCTAATCTTCATTTGCCTCTTAAGAGACATATGAGCTCATAAGATCCTCTTCATTTATGTGTTTAGGTATGGGCTTCAGGTTTTTCTGCAGCTTTTTTGAAAAAGAGGAGTGTAGCTACAAGAATAAACTCGAGCTCAAACGAGTCAAACATAGAGTTGCGAGTTGGCAGCACAGTGGTTGCAGAACCAAAACCTGCAGTAACTGAATCAGCTCTGTTAGTAATTCTTGAGAAGTTCTTTAAGGTGGTTCTGAATCTTCCTACAGTCAACAGGTATTTGCGCATTACAGCAAAATGCCTTCACGTTACATCGCTATTGTCAACTCATAATATATCTATCTTATTGCTTCTTACAGGCGGCTTTCTGATGTGCTAAGCTTATTATCTTCGAAACAACCCTCATGTCCACAGCTGTATATTTATAGCTCAGCAGATAGAGTAATTCCTGCTACGTCTGTCGAATCATTTGTAGATGAGCAGCGCAGAGCTGGGCACGTGGTTAGGGCTTGCAACTTTGTGTCAACACCTCATGTTGATCATTTTAGACACAATCCTCAACGGTACAGCGCTCAGCTTAGCGAGTTTTTGGAGGATTGCGTTCTCACTCGCTCGTAGTTGGAAGCTTGATACATTCCTTTAAACCCTTGATTCTTTTTCTATTCTTTATTTCAGTCTTTTACAGTCATACAGCTTAACTACAGATTCTATTTCACTGAAACAGTGGTTTAGTTGAATCCACAAAGGAGGAATAAAAATGGCCTCTTTATTGACCTGTAATTTTGTGATAATATTATGCCAAGTTTTATAGGGCATATACTGTTAATGAAAATCCCAAAGTTTAATGTTATTGTTTCTTAATTCTTCCTCAATACGCTAGGTTACATTGTTGTTCCAATTGACATTTGACCAAGCAAATGCGTATGTATACATTAGTTTAGTAGGAATAGAGATGATAGGTGAATTTGACTTTAGGTTTGATTTATAATTCAATTAGTGGGACTGTAGCAAACATATACAATGATGTACAAGGAATAAAAAGTGATAGGATAACAATATCAAATGATTCAATGAGTCTGCAGTCGCCAACAATTAAAATGCAAATATGTTGAATTTGCAAGGCCATGCTTGAGAGTTCAACAAATAAAGGGATCGATACAGCACGATTTGGCAGACCAAACTCTATGTCCTAATAGTTTTTCTACCAAAACATCAAATTCTGAAGCAACATTTTTCAAGCTCTTTTAAGTTTACACGTATTGACAAGTGGGCACACTACGTTTGAGAAAGTAGGCTGTGTTTGATCAATGTTTGTGTCCGAGAAGCGACGGTCTGTAAAAGACATGGCTTTGTGCAATTTCAATGCGATCTCTTGGGTCGTTCATAGTTTCATCCCTTAATGCTTGAAGAATGGCCTCTGCTGAAAACTCCCTGAACGATAAAACACATACATATGCATCAGACAACCCTTGACAATACAATCATACAAAAAACCTTAGACTTGAACACTAATAATTCAATATTAACTGAAACTATACCAAGTTACCTTTTAATAAGAATTCGGTATAACATCTTCAAAATGGGGCAAAGTTCAACAGGAGCCACAGGCTTCTTTTCTTCAGGATGTAGCACACTTAAGCTGGACTCGCTCAGCAGTTCATAGAATGCTTTCACTGCAGAAACACCCTGCAAACCCACCAAAATTTGCAATTGGCCGGTGCTTTGGAAAATAGAGTTCTTACAAACTTGGCAGTTTTCATTAATATTACCTGAATCATGCCCTTCCCCTTGATGCTATCACCCATGTCAAGGTTCAAGTCCCCTTTTGCTAAATGCTGGCCATACCATGCGTTTCGACCTTTCAACAAGGTTACATATGTGTCCGCCAGCAAGGGACCCGCAAGTTTCTCTGGATCTTCTGCCAAAAGGTGCGTGATGAATATCATTTCGGATGTGCAGTGAGCAAAGTATACGGATTTACTTGTAGCGCTCTCACTGGTAAGAGCTGCTACCATTCCTGTAATGGACAAGTCAAAATGTTGAAGCATAAACATATTCAAAATAGGTGGATTCAATCATACAAGATGTTACAATGCAACAGCAGGCAAAAATCAACACTTCAACACAGATAGAGAAAAGTGGCAGGTGGAGGAATCAACAATCAAATTGGTAACCAACAATTAAGTACTATGAGATGAATCAATGTCAACATTTTTGAAGATGATTTCTACAACAAGCTAAAGTATTCACAAAACAAGCATATACTCGATTTCAGGTTCAAGATGCTATACGCTTTTCAAAAACTAAGAAAATTTTATGCCTAAATGAAATGGTATTACACACATATAAGTTGTCATTCTCCCTCATAGTTCCTATATAGGTTTACCATAAACCGCATTTCCTAAGGCACAGTTCAGCCCCCAAATATTAGAGATTTGACAAAACAATATCATACTTTTACGTACCAGCTCCAATCGCGTAAACATTCTTCAAGCCACCCATGACTTCATGAGTAACAAGATCATTATTATCCCACACTATAAAATGGGGCTGCCTCAAAAATTTTGCCAAAGGTTTCCTCCATTTTTCTGCTCCACAAATACGGGCATTAGCATATTCCTTGTGGTAAATCTCCGATGCGATGTTAGGTCCCCCAAGATAAAGTATGTTCTCCATAGGGACTCCAGCTGCAAAACAAAAAACGAATTCAAGATGCGTGAAACTACACAATTACAAGAACAAAGAAATGAATAGTAGTGATTTTACTTGCACGGTTGATCAGTTGAGTTGGAGTTATAATGCGAGGCTCGGGATCTAACTCAGCCTCCACACCCTTCGCCAAGGAGATGATAACTGGTACTGTAATCCTTTCCTTCCAATAGTTATTGATTTCCTCGAAAACCTCCCGAGTTTCAGTCGATGGTAACCCATTGATAACAATGTCAGCATCCCACACTGCCTCTTGCAAGTTGGTAACAACCTTCAAAGGACAAATTGGGGTATCTATCATATTCAGGCAAAACCCGTCTTTCAAAATCTCATCTGCGTACAAAGTCCTGTCGCCTAATCTTGCCTCGACATACTTTAAGTAGGCACAACGCCTGATCAATCTCCTTAACACATCTTCCCTAGAATTGATCACTTCAAACAAATGCTCTGCGGTTGCTCTATCAACTGCTCTACCTGGCCTTCTCCATATCCTTATTAGAGCCTTATCTCTTAGGTGGCCATAACTGTCTTGCAACAATGCAGTAAATACACTTCCCCAAGCACCAGCCCCAATTCCAACAATCCTTAACGGATCACCATCTGCTTTGCCCATCAGATTCCGAAGCTCATCAAGCTTCTCTTCTAAAACACCATTTTGAGGCCCGTTTGAATTAGCAAGGTGATGAGCTGCTTCTGTTTGTTCAACCATTTTCTCCTCCCAATTACCCCAAAAGTCGCTTGTTGCGGGATGAAGTGTTGTGAAGCACAAAACAAAGTATCACTGATAACAAAGCTAAAGGCTTTTCTGGCGATGCAACCAAAGCTCCACACCAAATATTCAACTTATTGATCTATTGATTCCTTAATAACTGATATGTAAAAATTCCTAATGGGTTTGAAATGAATTCAAATCCTTTTTATAGGTTTAACCATCCACCCAGGTAACGAGCAAGCGTAAGAGCATAGATCAGCCAATCAGAAATCAAGCAAAAGTAACAGTCAGATTTAATTGGCAAGAGCAGTAATTATCAACCGGCCATTGACGCGTAACCCCAAAATTCTAGAACAAAGCTCAAAAATGTTTTTCCCAGTGAATTTCGCCGGCGACCAATTCGAGGCGCATTTATCAAATAAAAACCCAATAAAAGGACCCTTCGCGGAGAGTCAGAGTCACAAAACAAGCTAGTCAACAAAAATAAATAGGGAGAGAAGAAAGGAAAGCGAAAGAACCTTTCTTGTCGGGTTTCTCAAAGACGCAAGACCGAGTAGGACGTTTCGTGTGTAAATGAATAAAATTGAGCACAAGGCAAAAGAATTTAAACAGCGCTAATGAAATTGAGCTGGAACGGAACAATCGGAAGCGGTGGGATAGCAAATGCCGTGTCTAAAGAGGAAGACGATGATGGCGTCGGAAATAGAGCATTGCTGTCACGAAAGTGCATAAACCGTACCTGATGTGTCTGCGCATCTCAATCAGGAGCTTCTAGAGATTATGCCATCTGGCTTTTCTTTTCAAGTAAATAAATACGTACTTTTAGATTAACACCGCGTAATTTAAGGAAATAAAGCAAATGGTCAAAGGAGGACCGACAACAGAAAAAGGTTTTAACTTGCACATTGACATTTGTCAAATGGTTGTTTGTTTTGACGGTTCGGACTTTGTTCTCTTGCCGGGAAAAAACTCTCACAAGACTTTGCCTTGGCGCCAATGGCTTCCACGGGAATGCATAAGCTTGTACCTTCAGAATTCCTCCTTTTCCTTCATTACAATCACGACACAAAATCAGTCGGACCGCACCCATCCCAGGTTTATTGTATCTTTGGGGATGTTTCTCAAAATTTCTTCTTTTTAACTTTTAACTTAAAAGTATCTTTTAAGGAGATTTTAACTTATAAATCAGACAGTTAAGTATTTTTGATAACTTTATTTTAACTTGCTTCTTAAAAAAGTCACACATAAGTGATTTTTAGAAAAGTTTTGAGAAACACCTCCTTTCTTTCTTTTTTTTTTTTTAATTGCATTCCGGTTTCCTTCATGTTTGATTTGAAAGCTTGGATTTTTAATTATAATGTTTCATCATAATCACCAAATCTTTGTATTCTGCTTGTTTTCAAGATAACCCATTGATTGATGCTTATAATCGAAAGCGAAATACTTATGCTGAAACTTGGAGGCATTGCAAAGAAACGAGCAATCATGCTACTGTTAGTTGTTTTCACTTTTTTTTACCTGCTTTATCTATGTTGATTGTTGTGATATAAATGTTTCATATGTATTCATGACTTTGCTGCTATCTTGAGGTAGATATGGTTACTGCAAGGGAAATTTTTATTCATTACTCTTTATAAGTCTCCTTGAAGCTCTTCTATTTGTTCCCTTTAGTGGCTAAACTCTCTGTTATTTCCCCGTTCCACTCTTATGCGTATAGGTTGGATGTACATTGTTTATAGTTTAATGTATATGACATGTATGATATATGCTAGGTACAGGTTGGATGTACATTGTTTATAGTTTAATGTATATGACATGTATGATATATGCTAGGTACGGTATGTATTCCGTGGAGAAATGTGTGTGAGAAAACTAGGTTAATGTTAAATAGAATTCCTGAACCAGCTTTTGTTCTTGGTGTATTCAAAAGGGCAAATAAGAGTAGGGCAAACTAAGCCAGCTTCTTTGTTTTCACTTTTTTCAGTTTCCACATTGATTTTTGGGAATGGTGTGGTGTATATGTTGGCCAGTTTGTTAGCAAAGTAAGGTAGACAGCTTTGTGATGCACCAAGTTCCTGCCAGTTCGCCACATATGGAATCAACTAATGAAAACAAGGATTTCCGAATAGACAGGAAAGAAACTTCACTCCCTATAAGTAAGTGTTTGCTAAACTGATATGGTTTTAGTAAGTTCTGAAGTGATATCTTGACGATAATTGCAATTCTTAACTTGGATGACTTTAGTCTAGGATAGAGTCTAATCTTCTTGTCGTGTAATTTGGAAGTATATTTGCAATGTCCAATGATGTAGACATGGAGAACAGAACTAAACCTCAATAGTATTTGGACATGAACTTCATTTTGTGTACTTCAGCTGAAGAGATTAATCTTCTTGGGTTGAAAACCATCAATTAATTTTTATCAGATACGAAACTGCTGTTAACTGAGTGCTCTTCTGGTGGTACTAGAGTAGTTCATTCTTATAATTTTTTTCTATTTGTATGTTTCCCCTTTGCTATATAGTTTTATTAGTAGTATCAGTATCTAATATTCTAATCAAATCGTAGCCTTTGATATATTTACTTATTTTAGTATTGGTGATGCTAAATAAAATGGTTGTCGATAGTATATAAGTTGGAAAGTTTTGCCACGTCTTGTTTGATTTTGGATGGATATGCTTTTCTAAATAATGTTTGCTGCATTTTATGGCAATCAACAACTTGACAGTCACATATGTATCCAAAAAAATGTTTATTTTGGATGCTTTTTCTAAATAATCTTTTATTGTTTTTCCAACCGACAATACTCTTTTTAAACAAATTGATAGCGCCAAGGAAGGTCTACGCATTTTTGCACTCCGAAAGTTATGCGTTTATCATAAAATCCATCAGTGATTTTTCGTTCACCCTCTTTTGCTTGAGGTTTGATGTTGTGTTAGTGGCAACAACATGAGTATATGAATATATCATATATTAACTTCAATTAATGCATTCCACGTCGATGTGAAGTCAATTTTATGCGAATATTCTGTATCGTATGTATTTTGCTTTAAATGAAAAGTGGAGCTGATTTCTTTTATGTACCAAACGTGGATTTCTAAGTGCCATTGATATTTGAATGGTTTGTAGATGCAAGAAAATGGGAGTGGCACAGTTTGTTGTATGAATAGTTCACTTATTACAAATAGAACAAACTCGTGAACCTTTGAATGTGTATTCTGACATACAGATATGCTAGTATCTATTAGACAAGAAAAATTTTCTAGCTCAATTTTCACAACGTAATCTTTTGTTGTTCGCTGAAATTTCTTGTTTCTTGATATTATTTGCTTGCGAAATGAGCGGATAATAATAATCGATTAGAACAAACTCTACTCATGAAGATTTTATTACACATGTTCTCTTTCTTCATTGTCCAGTTTGAAACTTTCGGCCTTTATGCATGCCTGATACATCTCCTCTTTCATTCTTAACATTTACTTTCACTTTGACTTTTATGTATTCTAATAAATAGCATTATGTTCAACACAGAATAAAAGTTGAATATCTTATAAAGAGTGAAAAACACCTTTACAATATCATTCATTATATACAATCTCTTAGAGGGATAATTTCTTTTAGTGCCTCTATGGCTGTGATAAATAAATTATCTTCATTAATTAATAATTTTTTTAGTGCCTCATGCTACAGTTGCAGTATATCAGAAAGCAGGAGAATGTGACAGTATACCTTTTAATGCATCTTCCCATCTGCTATCCTTACCTTTGAATTATAGGATAGCCGTTAGTGTTATAAGGAAGATATCGCCTTTTGAAATATTCGGTGACCAGGTGCAAGTAATGCCAAAGGGTCGTAAGCAGATTTTCTTTGAGCAAAGTGTTTCCATTGTGGACCAAAGTGGGCTTGCCACTCTTCCTGTGTAGTGTAGTGGGGCAAATATTGCTTCACACCAAGATGTGCCGTATCGCAAAATTCTAGGATTCGCCTGTTCTGAGTTAGTATGTGTTCCAAGCCATCTGTTCCTTTTGAAGACGGAACGGCCGAGGTCAGGAACGCCACCAAATAGAAAACATCTTCTTCTGGAATAACCGCAGAAGTTCTGTTATCCCACCTGAAATTGGAATCAATGGACAACTCAGTCTAGATTAACATACAAGCTGTCTAAATATGAACTTGTGTTGTGTGTTTAGCACTTACTTTGATTTGTTAACTGGGTAGATGAGAATGGGACCATTGCTGGTGTCTGTAAGGATATTGCCAAAAACTTGTTGAGCAAAGTTGTGTATTTTACTTTTAGGAACAAATAGATTAAGCCATGGATGTGGAACTTCCCACAAACCTTTGGACCGCAGTTTGACCTCGGACACATGAACCCGGTCCAAGAATTGTATGTACGAAACTTCAGACAGAAAAAGTGTTGACGGGATATAGCTTAACCGAGACAACAATTTCATTACATCCTGCATGAGAAAGCATGCATTAGAGTAAGCATTTATTTTAGTTAACCTGTTGAAATATTAGTTTTCAACGATTGTATCTTACCTCGTTTATGTTGTTTCTCTTGTCTGTTTTGAAATATTTGGCTAATTCTAAACAGTAAAGAGTCCTCCCATCTGAATCAAAGTGGCTAGCTTGTACCGGGTCTTGAGGATCAAACGACGACCTCCAGTTATTAAGAAGACCGGTTTTGTTAATGATCACAAACCCTTCCACGTAGTCAAATGTGTCTGCTTCAGATATTAATTGCTCCTGGTCACTTGCAAAGGTTTCAAAATCTGAGTAGAGAACTCTGATCCATTTTACCTATTCAAAACATAGAAACATGCTTTTAGAACTGAAAAATAACTTCGTAGCCATTACTGAGAAATTCTACTCCTAAAAAATCTTGGTTTTACCATATCAGGTGCTGGTTCTAGCGCTATTCTCGCCCTGGTTATGATGCCAAACTGACCAAGTCCTCCAAGAACTCCATGGAACAGATCGCTATTCTGCTTCTGTGAGCAATTCACCATCTCTCCTTTCCCTGCAATCAGTTTCGTTTACTCTATGTAAGAATTTATGCTATGCAAGGTTTTGTGTTTCTCACATCAAATATCATACAATCATGTTGTTTCAATTCGAGCTATGTATCTTAGTTCAATGTGCAAGTGTGAATTTAATGCGTCTGTCTGAGCAATGTTGGTCTCTTTACTGATGATGCGATTATCATTATGTAATTAAAATCTACGTTCACTAACCTGTGACGACTTCCAGCTGATGAACATTACTAATCTGAGGGCCATGACGAAATGCCTGCCCGCTAATCCCAGCATTCGACAAAGTACCCCCAACAGTTAGATGCAGATAGTCTGTCCATGATTTTGGAGCCAACCCGTATTTTAGGCATTCTAGCAGGATATTTATCCACAGCTCACCCCCAGAGACATCAACATATGGAAAATTCTGAGAATGGATTTGCATTTTAGGGGTTTGAAGGGATTCCATGTTGATGACAACTCCTCCGTGGGCCTGTGCCTGGCCCTCGAGCGAGTGCCCGTGGCCTCTGGCTGCAACCGTCAGTTCTGAATTAGAACCCATCTGCCAAATATGTTTTATAGTGGTGGAAATGTCAGAAACTGACTTGGGATGAAGTACTGCGGATGGGAGACTGTGAAACCTATTGCCAAAGTCTCTGGCCGCATGTTGAACCTCATCAAACACGAAATGGCCATCGACATTGAGTGTTTTCAACGAAGAAAGGTTGCTGGAGAAGCACAGGTTTACTCTTACAGCTATGCAGCTAAGAAACAAAATAAGGAAGCTTCTAACAAAAAGCTTGTCTTTGTTATTGAAACTAAGCGGTAAGAATCTCATTTTTGCAGTTGGAAGTGATGGAGAGGAAAAGGTGTAATCTTTGTGAAGAAAAAGCATGGAGGTGAAGGGGGGGAGGAGAGAATTTAAAGGTAAAAAGATTTGAAGTAACCCAGTCAACCAAAGATTCAGTTATATAGGAATCGTAAGAAGACTGGTCACTTGGGTGGAATTTTTACCTTTGGTAATACGTTACAAAAGCCATCCCTTGAATGAAACGAGTGGCAAAAAAGAAAAGATGCCACTTTATATTTTGCAAAACAGTGGCGACCACAAATGCACGTTGAGTGTACCAAAGACAAAGGCGGGTAATATGAGGAGAGCTTCACCTACTATAATTGGAAAGCAGTATCAAAGAAGCGTATCTCTGTGCATCCAACTGTCAGATATGCCCATACTTAGGTTGCTGATGATGAATTATGTTGGTGAATCAATATATGTCGGAATATCAGCATTGAGATCATTTTTTGGGTCCACAAGGCACGTGACTGCCTCTGTGCTCAGTCATACGCTTACTCTGTTTCTTTACTTGTTTTGAAGCCTTAGTTCCCAGCAACTGGACAAATCTCTTTGATTCTCATGTTTATTTGTTCCTGACGCCAATTATTGTTCCTGTCTTTTTTACATTGCAAGTTGCATTTAATTGGTGCTCTTCCCTTGCTCTTGCTCATTGCATGTCTTTGTTTCTGCTGTATACTAAGGTTAAATCTTTGCGCAAATCACTTTAGTTGTAGAAAGACGATTACAACTATACAAGTTTGATGCTATCAAATATTGATACTAAAAGTTGAAGAACTCAATATTGATACAATCTCTAACAACTGGACCAGATTTGATTTAAGTTTCAATGGTTTGAGTTGAGTAGAGACACAAGAAGGGGGTGATTCTCTGAACTTAAAAGTTAATCAAACTTGCTTAAAAGTTAGTTTGGTGTTTTTCTAAATTTTTTTCAACTAAAAAAAAGTTACTTTTATAAAACATATACTTTATAGTCTTTTCAAGATTCAACAATTTAAAAGTAACTTAAAATTCAATTTTGAGAAACATTTTTAATGACTTAAAAATCATTTTATAAAAACAATTAAATACTTATTTTTAAACTCCTTAAAAGTTAAAAAAACACTTTTAAATTATAAGTTACAAGTCATAAGTTTGGAGAAACAACAAGTGACTTACAACTCCAAAATAATTCTACTTTGTTGAAGTTGGTACAATTATTTATAATCATATCGTATATTAATGATATTTTCAAATTCATTATTTTTCTTATTTGGAGTATGTTCTTTTTTTCATGCACGTGCGTTGATTTAATTTTTTTGGTACAATTTTGAATTGCGGGAAGATTAGTCTTGCAATTCTGAGCTAGATAAGTCTCTTATAAAAAGGTAATGTTCGATTTTGGAGCAAGTTTAAGTTTTTTTTAGACATTCAAGTTACTTTATACCATTTTTATTTACACGAATATGTTTTGTTATTTTACAACCAGCATCTTAATTCACTATCAAACCGAAAGGGATTCTGAAGATAATATAAAAAATATAAGGAAGAGCATATGCTCCATATAGAAAGTCAATCGTTTGAAGATCATTTATTTAGATCATGACTTTGGCTGCATAGATAATACAAAATTCACATTAAGTTACATTTTAATTTTGACATGAGTTGATATATTCAGAAGAGTTCTAAACAAACTATTGCAGTTACCTATATCATGGAAGCGGAATTTGTAGCCTTTTATAGTGCATGTTATTGATGTTACGAAAATTTTGTCACATAATTAGGGTTATTATGGCATTAAATTACCACTAAGGTTGTATTGTGACAACTAGGGATGGCAACGGATCCTGAACCCGGCCCGAATCCGTGGATCCGGATCCGTTTTTTAGGATCTGTATCTTAATTTTATAGATCCGTCAGATCCGGGTCCAAGAAAACGGATATGGATCCGGGTTCGGATTTTACAATGAAACCCGGATCCGAACCCAGATCCGTGATTAAATATTTATTTTACAATTTATTTATTATTTACCTCGAAAATATTGGATAGTTAATATTATTTGAGATCCACGTAAGTTCAAGTGCATGAACATAATTATACAAGCACGTAAATTATTTAAAATAAGGTGAAATGTACAAATATGAAAGCTGAAACTAAGAATTTGGTGTTAATTACATGGATCTGTTTATGGACCCAGATTCGTGAGATCCATTGGATTTGGATCCTAAAATTATAGATCCAACGGATCCGAGTCTAAAACATATAAACGGCTTGGACCCAGTCCGGATCCGGCCGTTGCCATCCCCAGTGACAATATTCTTATAGTCATATCCTCCAATAACACAAAAGCTCTTAACAATCAAAACCATATTGATATAAGGTTTTTTTGTTGTAAAAGAGAATGTACAGAGTGAAAATATATCCATTAAACATACTGGTGAAAACTT
>CATIWQ010034831.1:0-28876 GCA_949673415.1 Euphorbia schlechtendalii
GGCAATCATGCACCAGCATAAGAGAAGGCTCCTCAATGGATGAAGCCCATGACGCCTACAACATACGAACATACATCATATGATAAATATTGCTCATGCATAAAAACATGCATACATTACATTCGCACGATGACATTTACAGGTAAAGACAATGCTGAACTGGGGCAACTCCGTCCCGATAAATAAGGACCTCCACATGAGGAACCTACAAATAAGATGGTGGCCCACCCAAGCCTAAAGTCAACATTGCAATAAAAGCCTCCTAAAACAACGGAGCAATTCTCGAGACATCCCCGAATTTTTATTAAACTTATTTATTTATCATGTTTCAATTTTTCATTGAAGGGGAAAAAATTTTTGCTTCGCATAAACTCAATCAAATAATTAAAACATTCACCATCAAATGTATTAACATTATCTTTTCTCTGATTTGTTACAGGAAACAAGTCAACATCCTATTAAGGAAATACAAAACATAACCGAAGAAGGTAACGGTTATCTCATGGTTAAAGAATGAAAAAGTCTCAACCAAAGAATGAAACGGTTACCAACCATTAAAGGGATACCGTAGAAAGAAACGATCGACCCCACAAGGGGCATCAAGTACCTAAGGGATTCAAAAGAAAGAAACGGACAACCCTATGAAGATGCAATGCCAGATAGGAAGGCCTACGTTATCACCGATTGGGAATAAGAAGTCACCAGCAGCACTGGTCAGGTATATTCTCAATCCCTCTGCTCTTTTCATGTGATAATACTGGTTATACAACCAGCAATTATCACACGAGGCGCAGCTGTGAGCATGGGATTTTGTAACAGCTCACATGTTCAATGATGATGGCTTTTCGGGATATTTATCTTCGAATCACATGATTTTCGACCGTCCTATGATCTTCATATGGGAGTCTTCCTCGTCTCTAAATTTAAAAGGACTTTAATTTAGAACATTAACTAAAATATATAAAAATACATATAAAAATTCGAAAACGCAACCGGAAGCCAGATCCGGAGCTCATCTCACCTATACTTGGTGAGGCACGGCTTGCTAGAGGGCTAGCCAACTTCGCTAGGGGCCTGGCGAGGCTCTCCAGCGACTTGGTGAGCCTCGCCAAGTAGTCTGGCGAACTCGCCAGACTTTCTAGCGAGTTCTCCAGGCCTCCTAGCAAGGCTTCCTCGTCAGGTTGGCTAGGCCTCGCCAAGATTCCTGGCAAGGCCTCGCCAGGCTTTCTGGAGAGGCCTCGCCACACGTTCTTTCTATTTTGGATTTTTCAGGACTTTTTTCTATAAATAGTCGGACCTTTTTGGATTGAAGGGGGTTCGAAAATTTAGAGAAAATCCTCTCTGTCAGATGAAAAAAATTCAAACAGCATTTCTTACTTTCTTCTAATTTTTTCTCGGATCCAAAACACTTTTGGATCCCAAATTTCTTCATCTTTTAGTCAATTTTCTTCATCTTTTCTTCTAAAATCCTCAGATATTCTCAGGTCTAAAATAAATTTAGAACCCGAGTCTGATTATCTTTTGGATAAATAAACACTTTATTTTCCAACCAAACACTTATTTTTCCAATTAAACTACAAAAAAGAATGAGGAACACTCCCCGGGATCGAACAGATAAGCCGAAGTGGATTCATACCGCAAGGTTAGCGGGCGGTTGCATCCCCCGATTTTTGGAAGCATTGTAATCTTTATTTTTCGCATTTATTTTCTGCATTTACTTACTGTTTTGTGGATGGATTTACTGCTTTTTCAATACGTGAATCATGCATGTAACTTGAAAAACAACCTAAGCGCGAATATGCGTAATTAAAAGAACACGGTTTTCTGTAGATGTAATATAATGTGATCACTTAAGAAATAAGCAACTTATCCCGGACCCGAATCTCTATGTCTTGGTGGGCCGTCCCCCGGACATTAAGCCTCACAGGACTCTAATTCCTAGAAAGAGCTAATCCAGGTGGTGACTCCACACTAAGACACGGCGGATTCGGGTTCGAACTAAATCTAAACACCCCGGACATTAAGCCTCACAACGTTTTCGCTCTCTCTTTCAACCTCTTTTCCGGGTCCCCGACCCGGTGCACCTTTTTTTCAAACACCCCGGTAGACCGTGCCTATCATTTCATGTGCTCTCGGCCCACCGCTCCGTGTCATCCGCTCACAACTGAAAAGAAAGAAAAAGAAGTAAATACCTGGAAAAACTTAGGGCCTGCAGTGATAAATGTGATCCGGCTGGCCCAGCTCAATAATTCTAATATTTTTCACCATCGCCCAACATAGCATGGCCACATCCCCTTCTTGAGGGCCTTATAGGCCTCTACCCTATTATCCGAGCTGGTAAAGTTGTAGGCAAAGTCAAGATAAAGGTTCCACTCAATGGGGAACTTGGGATGGCGATCCTCTTGCTTAATAAAAATAAAATAGTTCTTGAAGTTCTTCACTGAATCCACTTTATTTGTGAATCTGTAGAAGCCACCTTGATGAGCAAAGTGATATAGGTCCTCACTTGCAGTCTTCCTCAGCAAAGTAATTCGCCTGAAGAACTCGGCGTCAAAGCAAATCTCCAAACCCGTGCAAATAAGGTAATGCATGTAACTCCAAGGGCAGGATTGGGATTTACCCAAGGCACAAGATCTACAAGCATAAGCGTTCATCTTTTTGCAACATGGTCAATTTTTGTGCTATAGAAGAGGGCATGCAGTATCTGGGGGTTAGTGAACCGGCCATGATGAATGGGCAGGAAAGGTTTTGAGATCTTTAGGATATGTACAACTTCCCGAATTAGTGCATGTTGGCCCCAATAAGTGAGTATGTGGATGGCTCTGGGATGGTTGATCGCCTAGAAGAGGTTGTTCAGGAGGAGGAAGTTTAGGTTGCAGTTCGTACTTTGGTTATCACTTTAGTAAAGGACAAAGGAAAGGCTAAGATGTTCATTCAAGACGAACCTGAATCTAAACCTACAGAGGACGAGGTGTATGAGGCTACCTATACAATCAATCAAGCACTGGCTGTCCTAATGAAGAAAGAAGAGAAGTTAGGGGGATGCATCAAGGAGAGTTCTTTATTTACAATAGCCAAGATCATCGCCAAAGTAGCTGCCAAGGAGAAGAAGGTAGTATTTTGCTGAGCCCGTCACTATGGAGCTAGCCACTAAGATGGAAAAAAACCCTCCGCATGTTGGGGGGAATGATGCTAATGATATAATTTTTAGTATTAGTAATGTCTTTGATATTAATAACACATCCCATGAGGCTTTTCAATCAATGATCTAAACTTTGCTTACTTGTGTGATGTTTCTCCAGATGGGAACATGCATTTTAATGATCATACGCATAATGTTTTTAGCATAACTGATACTTCTTTGCATGAAATAATTTTGGGTACGGATGAGTCATAAAAAAGGGTGATGATTTCATGTGATATGACTCCTAAGGAAGAATGTGAGATAACTAATGTCCTTAGAAAACACGTGATAGCATTTGCCTTCTCATATGAAGACATACCCGAAGTTAATAGAGAAATCACCGAACATAGAATTCCAACCGATACACTGGTCAAGCCAATGAAGTAAAAACTGTGAAGGTTGTGAATGGAATGGGCTAAAAAGGTCAAGATAGTGGTGGCCAAGCAAATAGAAGCCAAGTTCCTAGAAGTGGTCAAGTATCCCACCTGGCTAGCTAACATTATCTTGGTTGCAAAGAAGGATGGGAAGGTTCGGGTATGTGTAGACTTCCAAGATTTGAATAAGGCCTCGCTAAAAGATGACTTCCCCCTACCTCATATCGACGTCTTGGTAGATAGTGCTGCTCGAGCTGCCATGTACTCCTTCATGGATGGCTTCTCGGGGTATATTAGATCCCCATGGCTATAGAAGACACGATCAAGACCACCTTCATCACCGAGTGGGGAGTTTATTTCTATAAGGTTAGAAGATTGCTGGGGCAACTTATCAAAGAGCCGCGACAACTTTGCTACATGACTTAATCCACAAAGAAGTCAAAGTCTATGTGGATGATATGTAGGTCAAATCCAACACTCAGGAGGAGCATCCGGTAGTTCTCGACAAGTACCTTACCTTGATTGAGAAGTACAATCTTCGGCTTAACCCAAAGAAATGCGTATTCAGGGTTGTGAGCATGGGATTTTGTACCAGCTCGTATGTTCAGTGATGATGGCTTTTCAGGATATTTATGCTCGAAACACACGATTTTCGACAATCCTATGATCTCTAAATAGGATCCTTCCTCGTCTTCGAATTTTAAAAAAAGGTTTTTTTTTAATTTTTCCTTTTAAATTAAAAAATTAATTAAAAATATAAAAATACACAAAATATCTAAAAACACCAAGAAAAACCGGATCCGGAACCTGCCTCGCCGATATTGGCAAGGCTCGCCAGACTCACTGACGAGGCTTGCCTAGCCAAATTATTTGGCGAGCTCGCCAAACTCCCTGGCGAGGCTCACCACTTGTCGGTGAGGATGGCCTCGCCAAAGAGGTTGGCAAGCTCGCCAGCCTCTCTGGCGAGGTCGCCAATTAGTTTGGCTAGCTCGCTAAACTTTTTTGTCTTTTTTGGGTTTTTCAGGATTTTCCTATAAATAGTCGGACTTTTTTGGATTGAAACAGGCTCAAAAATTCAGAGAAAATTCTCCTTTTCAGATAAAAAAAACATAGACAAATACTACATATATTTTCTTTCTTTTCTTCCAATATTTTCCTAGATCCAAAACACATTTGGATTCTAACTTTTAAAATTTCTTCATCTACTTTTCTTCAAAATATTCTCAGATATTTCGGGTCTAAAATAAATTTAGAACCTGAGTTTGATTATTTTTTGGATAAATAAACACATATTTTCCAATTAAACTACAATTAAACCAAAACGAACGAGGAGCGCTCCCGGGGATCAAACGGATACACCGAAGTGGATTCAAACCAAAAGGGTAAAAGCCTCTGAGTTTTTAGAGCTGCTTATTTCATGCTCTTTGATTTCTTTCTTAATTTCTTTTACATGTGGAACGAGGAATTATTTCATTTATTATTATTGTAAATGTTGAAATTCTCTTCTTCATCATTTATTTCTTTTTTTTAATTTTTTTGTTAGAATACCCGAACGAAGGGAATTAAAATTATTCCCGGATAACAGACCTCACCCTATGCCATTCAATCATTTTCACTATTAAAATTGATGAATATACATGTAAATGAAAATGAACCAGTTTTATTTACACAACTTTAAATCATCAATGTTTTAATTAGACCACACGGGCCTTCTCAAAATCAAATCAAACATATGTGATATCCCCTGTGCTAACCTTTGTGGATGCAGGTTAGATGTATGCCTAAGATTTATTTTCCTTTGGGTATTTCATATATTTTTATGGAAATCATAATTCATGGATTAGGCTGGCGGTTGCATCCCCCGAGGTTTTTTAATTATTGTAATCTTTACTTTTCCGCATTCACTTTCTGCATTTACTTAATGTTTGATGTATGGATTTATCGCTTTCCACATGTGCATTAAAACATGCATTTAAACTCGAAAAATGACCTAAGTGCGAATATGCATAACTAAGAAAATACGGTTTTCTATAGATGTAATATAATGTGATCACTTAAGAAATAAGCAACTTATCCCGAACCCGAATCTTTGTGTCTTAGTGGGCCGTCCCCCTAACATTAAGCCTCACAGGACTCTAATTCCTGGAAAGAGCTAATCCAGGTGGTGACTCCACACTAAGAGATGGCAGATTCGGGCTTCGAACTGATTTTAAAATGTTTTCACTTTCTCTACACAAACCATTTTTAGGTCCCCGATCCAGTGCACTTTTCAAACACCCTGGTGGACCGTGCCTATCATTCCGCGTCTCTCGGTCCACCGCTCCGTGTCGCCCACTTACAATGGCGACTCCACTGGGGATTTTTTCTAAAAATTAGTTTTTCAAAGATTTTAAATTTTGGATAAGTGCCAAAAATTATTGATTACATTATTCCGTTTTCTCTTAATTATGACATATTCATAAATAACGCATTGCAATAGAAGGGACTAGCTCATAAGTCTAAGGTACCCTTATTACTGTGAAACTCTCTCTGGTACTAATCTGCCTCCCCGAGAAAAGATAGTACTTGAGCGGGTGGAGCACTTGTTACCATATCTCATGTACCTCCCTCAACCCATCTGGGGAGAGCTTGGAGTGTATTTCAGTGCAACAAGAACCTTCTACATCAACAACCCAATTACAACCCTCATGTAAATTAAACATAGGCATTTTCCCTAGGGTGTTACCCAATACGCGATCATGCATTATATTTTCTTGTAGATGCACTCCTTAGTATCTTCATGGTACTAAGATGAACCAAACATAAGATAGAGACTAGCCAAAAACCCTACACACGGGAGGTATATGGTTGGAAGTTTAGACGTTGCATGCTATGTGCTACGTACTATGTACTTATCATTGTACAAATGTCATGCTAACCACAAATTTTTATGCAGACACTTGAACGCACACACTCATGATATTAAATGTACATATTACGATACCAAACCAATATCACATACACTTAGGCACAGTTGACACTATAGGTTATGTCTCCCTAGTACAACATAAAACCACTTAGGAACATCACTCACCCTTTTTCAGTGAGATATCCACTTGGCATCCGACACTTAGCCCACAAGGGGAGATAACATTTTCAACACATTACCCTTGAGATGTCCACTCGACATCCAATTCACAACCCTTCCGGGGTAATTATACACACCAAAAGCCCAAAAGGGGCAAATACCTACCCCAAACCATTTCCCACATTAAAGGATATCCCAGTTGATGTCCTAACCTAAGCCTTCGCGAGGTAAACTTACTTCAAAAGTCTTACCTTACCAAATCTTCAAGGGTATACGCTTTATACTCGAATCATTCACCCACACGGGATAATAATTCATGCATCACCACATACCCTCAAATAGTGATGACCAAATAAGTATCCAAAACTCTGCCCTAATTGGGCAAATTAACAAAATCATTCATTAGGTAGCTACATAAGGTAGTTGTTTTCATTTTATTAGGGTATGTCACACTACTTACCCGAAACAATTTTGACCTCCTCATTCCATGAGACCTAGTCATAGTACAAAACCTCAAACCATTGACCTATTACCACACAGGTAGCTTAGTCACCTCACTTACATCACTCATATTACGATGTCACAAAGACATTGTACAAATCTCAAGTCCAACCCCCCGTTGTTGGATTTTCATGTCCACCTATTTTCATCTTTACCTAACGACTAACCTGTTTGTTTCAAATGGATTGACATACATGTTATTTAACATCATGGCATGCTAACCCCTTGTGAATGTAGCCATAACATTAAAGCATCTCATGTCACGAATCTTACATGCACATCTGACCCTCTACTTGTGTATCTTAGCTTGGTAAAGGCCTACTCAAAGCTTGGTCCGCATTTCCCCAATCATGGTCAATCTGGAGGGGGTTCCATACACTAACTCAAGTGAGGACTCGGGTTTAGATTCGGATTTGGTCAACGCACATCGATCATGGCCAATCCATAAGAAGAAGGTGCGGGAGAGGATCACCCTGTCCTTACGGGATAAAATTCTCAACAATCGTCGACGAGCACCGAGATTGCAGCTACACTAACAGCCTTTACAAACAGCGAATAGCTAGCATCACTCATTCACCGCATGTCAAGAGGGATCATAGCAGTGTCCAATTCGGAGGTCACCCTTAATAAAGGCAATCTAACTAGACGGCCTGAGATGGGGGGACCTCCCACCTCACACATAGTGCCCCTAGCTCCTACTGCCTCTTACCAGTTTGGGGCAAGACAAAGTTAGCTGAACCAGAACCAATTCTTCCTTGGACAAACTGTCTAGCCAGCATTCGCACTAGAGCCTTTCTACAAAGGAATGACCCAACACCCTGTTCCCACTTGGAGTACGTCAGTTGCCTCACAGTTCCAGGCACATCAACTACCCCATTTTACGGCATTTCCCCAGGGGCAATATAGCTCTTACCCAAGAACTGGGAATGCCATCTTCCAATAACCAGGAATGGTGGAACTATGGCAACAGTTCTTGACAACTCACGGTGGCCACCTAAGGAACACATACCCTGCACAACCAACAGTCGGGGATGGAGACAGCTTGCCCACAAACTTGGTAATGCTGCAGTTTGAGAAGTACGTAGGATCTAGCAACCCCCCCGCTCACTTGAAGCATTATCAAACGGTGATGGGAGCATTGAGGGTCAGCAAACAAATGATGACTAAGCTCTTCGTTGTCACATTAGGCCACCAAGTCAATGAATGGTACAGCCACCTTCCGTTAGACATAGCTACCGATTAAAATAGCCTCGCTCAAGCTATGCTGGGGCATTATGGTTTCAACTCTCAAATGGAAACCACAATGCAACATCTAGAGGCTATAAGGCAAAGGTAGGGTGAGAGATTCAAATCTTGCTATGCGCGTTGGATGGTCACACAGGTTAGGCTTAGGGCTCGCTTAACTCTATCAGAAATGATAACCAAGCTTCTCGACGGTGCACTACCATCATATAGAAATAAGTTTGGATCAGACATCTTCTCTAGCTATCACAAAGTGTTTGAGAAGGCATATAGGATGGAGCACTTCGAATCCATTGATACATCTGGGGGGGACTAACATCGAAAGAAGATGATGTAAGAAATTAGCTTTTAGCTACTTGGCCCACAAGGCTTTTGAATTTTTGAATAAATTGAACATTGTTTACTTGCTTGATAGCCTATCAATGACATCACGCATTCTCATAAGCACATACCTATTGTTTTTAGCACGTGTGACACATCATGTCATAAAATTAATTTGGGTATAAATGGATTCCCCATAATAAATTCAAATGATTTGACTCTTGAGAGAAATTGAGAGATAAATACATGTACTTAGATAACCAGTGATAGCAATTGCCTCATCATACAAGGATGAAAGATCAATGGAAAGATCTCCAATCATGAAACGTCCACTAACTCAATCAAGAGAATGAAGCATGCAAAGATCAAAAGGATTGGAGCTAGAATAAGGCTAAAATGTCAACAAAACTAATTGAGGTCAAACAACCAACACAAAGTCAAAGAGCACAAAGAAGGAGTCAGATCATTGAACATGTCAACAACTCCATCACACCGTTAACCACCATTTGTGGGGTAATCAAGTAATGATCGAAGCCCTAGAAAAGTCAAAATAGATGGCACAATACCAAAGACACAAAGAAGGTGTCAGATCGTTGAGCACGTCAATAACTCCATCACACAGCTCACCAACACTTATGGGACGATTACTACATTATGGAAGGAACGTTATTTAACGAAAATCATTCACCATCGATGGAATCAAGCTATAAGATCTGATATCCAACATATCACCTATCATTGGAGGGTAATTGAAGTCAAAAAGGAAATGCTAATGATCAAGACCTATCATCACATACACCTCAAGCAAACAAAGCGGCATGAGCACCGACCAACCAATCAGAAACACTGAACTAGATAATAACTGAAGACATGGACATGGATGGAAGTCGATCTACCAAATCAACCAAGTCTTACACAATTTCTATCACGCATAGGTGAAAGAAATAAATCAATAAAAAGCGGTACAAATAAAAAAATAAATTTGTAATTAGCCTGTTAATTAACACTCGATTAGTTGAGCAAAAATTAGGGCTTCTTTTCAAAATAGAAAGAGAATAGTCCGCTGAGTTGAAAACCTGAAAAGGGTGGCTCAGGAAAAACTTAGGACATCGAGAGAACCACATTGGTTAGAAAACCTAAAAGGGCTAATTGATGGTAGGAGTCAAATCATTTGAAACACTCATACCCCTGTTAAGTTCATCAATGAATTGTCATTTTTGCTGAATCTTTATGCATATGCTTATTTTGATTGCTTGCATGCCAATGGTAGAATATCGCAAGTAAACATCCAAAAAAAATAAAAAATAAAATAAAGAAAAATGAGTTTGCTAGATTGAAAACCTGAAAGGGCGGTCCATGCAAAAATTAAGACAATGTTCGATAGATTGAAAACTCGCAAGGGCGATCTATGTAGAAATTAGAACCAAAGAAATATCAAATTCATCAACTCCTCCTCAAAACGGTAGGTGTCATTATATACCTCCAACATTTTAGGAAAACGTCTTCTAAGTGATCATTGCCAACACAGTGCATGATCAACAACTCATCTAGATCTTCCTCAAACCAGATCCAAGTTTTGAACTCGAATCTGATTCAACGAACCCATGGTCATCGCTCTCAGGAAGTCATCCATGGAATCCCTAACAAGACAAATCCTAGGGGCAACCATGCACCAGCACAAGAGAAGGCTCTTCAATGAACGAAGCCCACAGCACCTACAACAAATGAACATACATTATATGATAAATATTATTCATGCATAAAAACATGCATACGTTATATTCGCATCACGTTATTTACAGGTAAAGATGATGCCAAACCGGGGCAACACCATCCCAGCAAACAAGAAACTCCACCTCCACATGAAGAACCTATAAACAAGACGATAGGAAGCCTAAAGTCAATTCATGCCTATTTAGGTTTTGCAACATTGTGACACCACAAAAGCCTCCTAAACAACGGAGCAATTTTCAAGACACCCCTGAATTTCTTATCAAACTCATTTCTTCCACATGTTTTAATTTTTGGTTGAAGTGGCAAAAATTTTTGCTTTGCATAAACTCAATCAAATAATTAAAACATGCATCACAAAGTGTATTAACATTGCACCTCTTTCTCTGATTTGTCACATGAAGCAAGTCAACATCCTATTAAGGAATGCAAAATATTATTGAAGTAGGAAACGGTTATGTGGCTGAAGAAAGAAACAGTCTCATTTATCAATGGAAGAATGAAACGGTTGCCAACCACTAAAGGGACGTCGTAGAAAGAAACAGTCGACTCGCCCATAAGGGGCACTAAGTACCAGAGGGATTCTGAAGAAAGAAATAGACAACCCTATGAAGACACGACACCAGAAAGGAAGGCCCATGTCATCAATAATCAAGGACAAAGAAATCGCCAGCCACACTGGTCAAGTATATTCTCAATCCCTTCGCTCTTTTCGTGTGGTAATATAGATTATACAACTAGTAATTATCACATGAGGGGCAGCTGTGAGAACGCGATTTTGTAATAGCTCGTGCGTTCAATAATGATGGCTTTTCGGGATATTTATCCTCTAATCACATGATTTTCGACCGTCCGATGGTCTTTAAATAGGAGCCTTCCTCATCTTCAAATTTAAAAAAAAAGGGTTTTTTAAAATTATTTCCCTTTAAATTTAAAAATTAATTTAAAAATATAAAAATACACAAAAAATGCAAAAACGCCATGAAAAACCGGATCCAGAGCCGACCTCGTCGATATTCAGCGAGGCAAGCATCACCAGAAAATTAGTCTGGCGAGGCTCACTAACGAGGCTTGCCTCACCAAGGAGTTTGGCGAGCTCACCAAACTCCCTGGTGAGCTCGCCAGACTCGTTGGCGAGGTTGGCCTAGCCAAAGAGGTTGGGTTTGGCAACCTCGCCAAACTTTTTTACCTTTTTTGGATTTTTTGGGATTTTCTTATTAATAGTCGGACTTTTTTAGTTTGAAAGGGGCTTGAAAATTTAGAGAAAATTCTCCTTTTCAGATAAAAAAAACACAGACAAATACTACAGATATTTTCTTTCTTTTCTTCCAATATTTTCTTGGATTCAAAACACATTTGGATTCCAACTTTTAAAATTTCTTCATCTATTTTTCTTCAAAATATACTCAGATATTCTCGGGCCTAAAATAAATTTAGAATCCAAGTCTGATTATCTTTTGGATATATAAACACTTATTTTCCAATTAAACTACAACTAAACCAAAGTGAATGAGGAACGCTCCCGGGGATTAAACAGATACGTCGAAGTGGATTCACGCTAAAAGGGTAAAAGCCTCTGAGTTCCTAGAGCTGCTTATTTCATGCTCTTTGATTTCTTTCTTAATTTCTTTTACATGTGGACCTAGGAATTATTTTATTAATTATTATTGTAAATGTTGTAATTCTCTTCTTCATCTTTTATTTCTTTTTTCTAATTTTTCTATTAGAATACCCCAATGAAGGGAATTAAAATTATTCCCGGATAACAGATCTCACCTTATGCCATGCGATCATTTTCACTAATAAAATTGATCAACATACGTGTAAATAAAAATGAACCATTTTTATTTATTTAAAATAATAACTTTAAATTATCGATGTTTTAATTAGGCCACACGGGCCTTCTCAAAATCAAATCGAACATATGTGATATCCCCTGTGCTAACCATTGTGGATGCAGGTTAGATGTATGCCTAGGATTTATTTTTCTTTGGGTATTGCATATATTTTTATGGAAATTGTAATTCATAGATTATGCTGGGTATTGCATCCACCGAGGTTTTGTAATTTTTGTAATCTTTACTTTTTCGCATTTGCTTTCCGCATTTACTTAATGTTTGATGTATAGATTTATCGCTTTCCACATGCGCATTAAAACATGCATTTAATCTTGAAAAATGACCTAAGTGCGAATATGCATAACTAAGAAAATACAGTTTTCTATAGATGTAATAAAATGTGATCACTTAAGAAATAAGCAACTTATCCCAAACCCGAATCTCTGTGTCTTTGTGGGCCATCCCCCGGACATTAAGCCTCACAAGTCTCTAATTCCCGGAGAGAGCTAATCAAGGTGGCAACTCCACACTAAGAGACGATGGATTCAGGTTTTAACCGATCTAAAAATGTTTTCACTTTCTCTACCAAAACCTTTTCCCGGTCCCGACCCATTGCACTTTTCAAACACCCCGGTGGACCACGCCTATCATTTCGTGTGCTCTCTGCCCACCGCTCCATGTCACCCGCTCACAAGGGTCACCTCAACTAAGCTGATGAGGCACATTATGAGTCAAAGAGGCATAGAGATGGATCTAGATAAATGTAAATCCATTAGGGATATGCCAATACCCAAGATAGAGAAAGATGTGCAATCATTCTTGGAACCTTATAGTATGTTAGTAGGTTCATAGCTCACCTTACTACCATCTGTAATCTAATCTTTTAGGATGTAACAACCGGTAGTTTGGAAAGATTAGTGCTAGATTGAATTCAAGAAAATCAAGCAGTACCTGATTAAGCTTCATGTCTTAAAGCCTCTCGTGTGGGGATGCCCTCTTATTCTTTACTTAGTTGTTGAAGAGTCATCTGTAGGGGAAATGATAGTACGTAAATAAGATGACAAAAGAGAGCATGCAATATACTACCTAAGCAAGAAGTTGGTGGAGTATGAAACATGTTACACGGAGTTGGAGTAGATATGTGCTGCAATGGTATGGTTAACTAAGAAGCTACGCCATTATTTTCATTCTTATCAAGTGCAAGCAGTGGTTAAGGTCTATCCCATGAAATATCTTTTTCAATCTCCTACATTAGCAGGCAAACTCTCCTAGTGGTTGTTGCTCCTCTTAGAGTTTGACATTAAGTACATCATGCGAAAAGTCATCAAGGGTCGAGTGGTTGCTAAGTTTCTATCTAATCAAGCTTTGGATTCTGATTATGTCGAAAACCTATAATTCCCATAAGAGCAATTATCCTTGGTGGAAGAAGTCAAGAAAGAATGGACCATATACCTTTGTTACGATATGAATCCTAAAGGCGCAGGCTTGGGAGTAGTCTTAATCACCCCTCAGAATGAAGTTATACCATTATCCAAATGCCTGGAGTTCCCAATCATGAATAATGGGTAGAATACGAAGCATGCTTATTTGGTTTACAGGCCTGAAGGAAGGTCATAGTTAAGAAATTTTTAGTTATCGGAGATGCTACCCTTGTTATTCAGTAAGTGAATGGTGGTTGGGAAATTAAGAAAGAATCACTTCACCCCTACTTGGAAGCAATTTGGGTGGCCTCCACCAAGTTTGATAAATGCACATTCCGCCACGTACTAAGGGATGATAATCAAATGGCAGATTCCTTAGCTACCTTAGCCTCCATGTGGGAAGGACACCAAGCGTAACCCATCAAGCCATTATTCCTTCAATTGGCCTGGAAACCCTATTACTGTGAAGCAATGGTAGTGGATGAAGACTTAGATTCAGGTTGCTGGTACCTAGATATTGTAAGATTCTTGCAAGATGGAGTTTATCCTGAGGGGGCACCAAATTCCAAGCGCACCTCTCTAAGTCACCTAGCTATCCAATTTCATCTTACTTGATAATGATCTATTCTAATACACTCCGGAGGGTTTGTTACTCTGATGCTTGAATGAGACGGAAGCCCTACTAGTAATCAAACGTATGCACATCGGTAATTGTGGGACACATATTAATTGATTAGCTTTAGAAAAGAAGATCCAAAATCAAGGATATTATTGGACCACTATGGTCACGGACTATGCAACAGTAGTCAAGAAGTGCTACGAATGTCAGCTATACGGAGACCTTAGCCACCTACCTCCCTCGGATATCCATAACTTATATACTCCTTGGTCATTCTTGGCGTGGGGTTTCGATATAATTAGAGAGATTCACCCTTCCTCCTGTAATGGACACAAATTCATCATGGTGGAAGTCAATTACTTTTCCAAATGGGTTGAAGCCGAATCATACTCCAACATCACCACCAAGAAAATGGCCAAGTTCATAGACAAGCACATCTTCACTCATTATGAGATTCCTCATTGTATTGTCTCTGATAATGGAGTTCAATTCTAAGGGGCAACGACAGAGCTTATTGAGAAATATGTCAATGAGCATCACCACTCTTCACCATATAGACCACAAGCTAATGGGGCGTTCGAAGCGATTAACAAAAATCCTAAATAAGATGGTGACTACCTATTGAGATTGGGCAGATAAGCTACCTTTCATAGAATGGGGTTACATAACAAGCATCTGGAGTCTGATGAATTAGACTCCTTTCTCATTGGTATACAAAATGGAGGCAATCTTATAGTATAAATGGAGGTGGGATCTTTGAGAGTAGCCTTGGAACGTAAGTTAGGAGAATCGGAATGGGCCAGAGCCAGATTTGAATAGCTTAATATGATAGATAAGCATCATCTGAAAGCCTTGGACTACCTGGATATGTACCAGCAGTGAATGACCAAGCATATAACAACAAAGTCAAGCACCAGAAGCAGCTTCTAAAAGTAGGAGATTTAGTATTAAAGCAGCTAAGGCCTTCGAACATGGGATATCAGGGGGAAGTTCCAGCCAAATTGGGAAGGCCCATTCATAATCAAGAAAGTGTTAAGCAAGGGAGTAGTCAAGATCATGGAATTGGATGGCAACGAGTTCGTCAACCCAATTAATAAAGACTGGCTTAAGCGCTACAATGTTTAGAAAAAGAAATAAATTAAGAAGAGCAGTACAAAACAAAAAATATATATATGTAATTTAGCCTGTTAGATGACATTTGGTTGGTTGACCAAAAATTAGGGCATTTTTTGTAAAATAATATAAATGGTCTACTGAGTTGAAAACTAGAAAAGGGTGACTCAAGAAAAACCTAGGACAATGAGTGAAAAAAATAAGTTCATTAGTTAGAAAACCTGAAAGGGCTAGTTAATGATAGGACTTAGATCATCCGAAATGTTTGTACTTCAATTTATTTCATCAATGAAGATATCATTTCTTGGTGAAAATATTCATGTGTTCATTTAACTAAATGTATGAATTCCAATGGTAGAAACGTTACAAGTAAACAACAAGCATTTTACATTTTAGTTTGTTCAATAATTCATACTTAGGAAAAGAAAAGATAAATAAATTTGATAAAATTATACCACACTAGTATATTCTAAGAAAATTCAATACCTATTTTCATAAAATAGCATCATTTTTTGACAAGTCTCCTAGCTATCTCTATCTAGGGCTATAAGGGATCAACCCATCTTCCTCCCTTGACCAATCTCGCGTAACCCAAGAGTACCTCTCAGGATTCGTTAGAGACATAATCGCCCTAAGCCATTCATGGTAGAATCGGTCGGTCTCTGTAGTCTCAATCACCCTATAATCAAGGCAAGTAAACTAAGAATGATGAATCCATAGGCTCGGTAACCTATCTGGCCATGTATGATGCCATTCTGAAACTCTAGAGGAGCAAATATTACGCGGTATCCTCTGGCCCCTCCCAAACTATCTACATAAGCAATTTGGTGAATAATAGGTGGAAAAATAGAGGCCCATGAGCAATATCCCATCCTCATGCATCAGGACGACAACATGGATAATGACCCACTAGGGGAAAACCAACGGAACTTATCATCGAAAAGCTACAAAAAAAACCTATATCTAGTTATGCTCCTCCATCTAGGAATGTCCCTTAGTGGTTAATCCTCGCTTGTTGTAAGAAATAGGCAAGTAATTAGAAGGATTCACTCGAGAATCACTGATCTAGGAAATCTTCTCCAATAGCATACCTGAAATGAATCATGTCAATATTGCGGAGCATAAGGGTACTTGATTGACCTATAGGTTCACCTTACCTTAAGAAGAGTGAAGTGGTTGCTAACTTGTTCGAGACTAGAAGTAGCAATATTTATACTGATGAAATTCTCTGCTAGTGGTAGTGTAGATGGAGAATTACCCCGAGAAAGGGGATTGATGATGGATGATAGTTGGAATAGGGCAATGGGATCGACTCCACAAATAAGCTCAGACATTAGTAGCAAAGGCACCATGAAATGTCAGGTGATGTGAGTTCTCATGTAATTAACACACCATTGTAGCATAGCCTCGACACGAAACACCCTAGGAGATGGGGGGCGAGAAAGGTAAGGCGCCACGTAGTCCAAGTTGCACAAACCCCGAAGAGTGTCGTCAACTTCGAAGTGGTAAAATGGGACTGCTAGGGGAAAAGCCCAAGGACATGGAATCCCGAGGATGGCTTGATAATCCTCAATCATTGGGCAAAATTATTGATGGGAAAAGTGGAAGACATGTACAGTTAGATCCCAAAATGAGAGTGCAACTCTAACTAAAGTTGTATTTACAGGGTGAAATGCAAGATAGCGGAGCCCTCATAAACCAAATCTCTCAAGTTTCTTCCAATCTAGATTCTTCAATGTGCACAGATAAGCCTGGAGATACTAGTTGTGGGTCTTCATAGGGAGAAAGTAAAGAAAGAAGAAAATCTAAAAATAGGAAGGAAATATCATTAGCAGTGTTAGTGATAACATTAACGATATGAGCAATATCGTTAATGTTATTTTAATGTCGTTGATGATATGGATTCTCTAGATAGTTATCTATATCTATTAGCATATTGAATTTTCACATGTGGTTAACAATATGATAGCTATAGCAATGAAAAGGAGGTAATGTTTTGATAAAAAAAAGTCAGTTTATGGGCTTAATATTGGATCGGGGGACTTGCCATCGCTTTTTGGGAGTGGAAATGACTACTAACAAATGCGAGCATTGCAATTTGATTCAGAATAAACAAAATTTCAACTAATTTCAATGTTAAAATTCAACAAGAAATAGAATATTCAGTTAAAAAGAAGAAATGTACAAAAGGCGTCAACTGTGCCAACTATAGTTAAATGTTTTAAAATGAATAGAAATAGTAGAAGATAAAAATCTAAACTAACAAGGATGAAGCATCCTCATACTCTATATCACCGACATGGCTATCTGCCTCAATGTATCACCTGCCAGACATCCCCTGGTGAAGACTAAAGAGGGATGGGGTCCCCATGCACATCCTGTTGCGGCTCCCCCCAGATGCAGTTGGGCGAGAGGGCCTTTGCGCCCGAAGAAACTACCTCTCCAAGTCCTTGATATGCAAATCCCAATTCCTTAAATGACCCTGGAGATTCTGGACCTCAGTTTGAGCTTGCAAGTGGTCCCAATGCTCCAAAGAAAGTAATGCCTACAGTAGAAAACACACATCAGTCCATAAGCTTTCATAAAAAAATGTCAACAAATGAGAAACACATATACATATCATCACGCATACATGACATGCAGACATAAAAATCATAATGCTTTGTCTATAGGAAATAAAATAGGAATACCTCAGTAGTCCCATTCTACACGATAATCATGTCGCATGAGGACAAGTAGTGATGCGCAAGCATCTCAATGTCAACATGAGGGATCTGCCATAATGGAATGAAGGTAAAATCAAGAATCATGAACATTTAAAGTAAGTTTAAAAAGATAAAGGAAAAGAGCCTCACATGGGTGGTGTCTTAAGGAGCAAAGGACAAGGTATATGGACTTGGGGGTAGAATTTGGGTCTGCCTCTCCCCTACCCTCGCGAGTAGTGAAAAAACCATCTCAAAGGTTAACCTTCAAGGGGCAACCATTACCAAACGGGCAATTCACATGGGGCATAGATAGGTTACTTCATGACAAACATTGTACCGGGATTAAATCCTCTAGTCATCGCGAAGCTTCCACCCCGAGTAATGCTTACCGGACCCTGAACAAGTATCATCTCTAAACCCTGCTCCTCTTTAAATTGTGGGACCATACTGAACTCATATAAAAAATGATCCCATGAGGGGCAGCTTGTGAGCATAGGATTTCGCTCCCGAATCGTGAGTTTGATGATGAAGCTATCATTTTTCCCTAGTTAGTTTTTGTTGGACCTTAGATGGCTTAATTACACAGCAGAGGGGGGGTGAATGCTGATCTTGGTTTCTTTTTAATTTTTATGAAATAGTAACCAAGTTAAAGTTTTTAGATGCGTGTGTTAATGCTGTGTGCTGAGTTGGTATAAAAACTTATAAACAGCTCAGCTTTGCTAGAATAGTTTATCATCAATAGTATGCTGAGTACTCTACTATACACAGATTGGTTTTTCAAGTAAAATTGAACACAAAGATAGAATGATGGATGAGATAAAAGTGATAAAGGTAAGCAATTAAGGTTAGATCTTCAACAACTAAGATTTTATCCTTGTTTTGCCCCTAGCCAACCTCCAGTCCCTGGATTCCTTTCTTAGCTTTAATCCACTAGTGATTTCGTTCTTTCCTTAGGCAGACAAGACTTTACAGTGGGTATACTCTATTACAGAAAGTATCTTTCTTTCTAACTACAACTCAATCCACAGTTTGGGTACCATTCCCAAATTGTCACTCAGAATTCTAAAAGAAATTTGCGAATAGAGGAATTCAACTTATAAGCTTATTGAATCCTTTACAATGATAATCTCTAAGTGATATTTCTCTCTCTATTACATACTAATTTGAATCAATGAATGTTTGCTGTTTGCTTGATTTGGAATTTCTTGAAGCTGAGAGTAAATGAACAGAGTTTTAGCTCTTTAAGAAATTTGAGGTGATTCACCAAGTTTAAATGTATTTTCCAGTCTTCTATTTATATTTAAAGCTCTTGGAATTAGCCATGGAAAACTTCTCATCCTAATAGCTCTTCATTTCTCTTCTCTTCAAGTCATTCAAATCTTCCCATTCGAGACAGATTCCAGGATGTTTAGAGATAGAGATTTTGAACGTTGAAGCGCCATATAATTCTATTGTCAAAAACTCATTTGTCTTCAAACAATCCATTCTGATAGAGAGGCGCGCAAGATGAAACATGGCATTCTGTCATTAGTTAACTTTTTGACGTTTGCTGAGGAGCGCGAAGACATTTTGAAATGACTCCTGTTAGAGGATTTCTTTTATCTTTACTTTAGTGAGCAATCTCTAACATTCCGTACTGACACCTTTTTATTTGTGAGGAACAAAGGAATATCTTCTTTAATTCTAGCATTTTTTAACCTGAAAAGCATCAAAGGTATATTCAGATTCTCATCGAAACCGTTAATAACACAAATGTCAAATATTCTCTAAGTGTCTAAGGAATACATCTTTTTATTTCCAAAAAGCTAACTCAACATTTTTTAGCAGATATCTTTATAAGCTACGTAATATTCAGCTCAGCTCAACTTTTCTTACTCTAAGCCATAACTTAATTAATTACTTAGTAAATTGAGTTGTTTTTCCTTAGACAAACTCAAGTAAACTTCATTAATTAAGTGTATACTTGGTAATCAATAAATTCCACATCCTAAATAGTTTGTTATTTCTAATACTTTTAAGTACTGTGTAGTACTATTAACTTGGGTTCAATAATCTCAAATAACAAACCAGGTTGTAGAAGATATTAATTGAATAAGTAGTTTAAAGATATCAAGATACTTGATAGGTGATGTAAGACTCTCCCATGCTGAGTGACTCTTCTACAAGTAGCTCATCTCCGCTATACTTAGAGGAATTTTCTTCATTTTGGGACTTTGTCTTACTTCAGCATTTATCATGAGTTGGTCTCATTACATGTAGTCCTGCATCATATAATCAACCTTACATCAAAGATAACATATACAACAATTAATTTAAAGTTAAGAAGATCTTAACTTGGTGTGATAAAACTTGTAATTTTCATTCATTGATAAAACACTTAGTCAGTACATAATATATGTCCTGAACTAAGATTACAGAGCTAATTTCTATTACATAAATTGTCTATTCTAATACATTGGATAGGCTTATTTTCTAGATCTATAGGATTGTCCATGATGATGATTAGAAGATGGTTTTTGCTGCTGCTGTTGTTGCTGCTATTGAGGTTGAGGTTGTTGTCCAAGATACTAAGGATGAGATCCCTTATTCAAATTAGCAGTCTTGAGGGCGGTTTTAGCTACCTTCTCCCCCATTGATATTTATCCCTTCACAATTTGTTCTAGGAGGATATTGAATGAGTTTAAAGAAGCTTGGAAGTCCTCTTGCTTTCCAATAATGAGTGGGGATATCTCTTGTTCCAACATCTCCTTACCCTTGTTGGTGAGAAACTCTTGATCATTCAATTCATTGAGGAGAAGATGATGGTACCTAGAGAGATGAGCTATCTGGTCAACACTTTGGCATGTGAACTGTTGAGAGCACTGAAGTAGAGCTCCGATGTTTGAAGCAGATAACTCAATCTTCAATTTTGCTTCCATTTATAAGATCTTGGGGTAGATGGAAGACATACACTTTGCAGTGTAGTCTATATCCTTCTCATAATAGACTCTTGTTGTCACTAGCTGTCCAACATTTCTCTGAAGATCTTTGAGATTGGTCTTAAAAATGTTTATCTTGGAGTGGATAGATAGGCCTATTTTAGGACATAATGATTAAGTTGGTTGTTTTAGGAAGATTTTTCCCATTGCTCCCAACAAAAACTTTTGTCCACTTGAAACTTTATCATCCATGTTGGTGTTGATTTCCTTACATACTGAATCTAGCTTTAAAGAGAGAGAATCAATGGTCAACACAGGTTGCTTGTTAGCTTTCTTAAACACCTCATTGACAGACTTTATTAGTTAATCAATTTTTCCATCTTGATTCATTAAAAACCTTTACCATGTTGTGCCCTATATCCTTTGTGGTTTCCACTTCCTTAAGCATGGTGTCTATCTTCTCGTCTATGCTCCTTTTTATTTTGGCTTGCTCTTCACCAAATTTGTGGAACTGTATAGTTTGAGTTTCTAGTGTAGAGCTCAAACTACTCAATAGCAGCGTCTACGCTACCCTTTATCTTTCCTGCCACTATGTCAGCAAGTGTAGTTGATGTGGGGAAAGAAGTAATCGTTATCCCAAGCTGGGCTGCAGAATCTGACAAATCGGCTAAGATCATAGCTACCTTGTCAACCAAACTCTTTGCACTCTCTTTTGCCAAGTGATTTCAAATCACATACAAACTACCTTGAATCTTCTCAAACTCCTCAAAGTAGAGAGATTCAGAGGCAAGTCTGAATGTTCATCAATTTTAGGTAGCTTTGCCTTGGGTTTGGAAGACAAACCCATCAATTCTCGAGTTAGTAGCAAATTGCTAACTGCTCCATCCAACTCGGCATCAATCTTGAGATTTGGGAATTTCTTCCTTTCCAACCCACTAATCTGAGCCAAGATGGATGCATCAACCATGTCCTCTTAGACTGGCTTACTTCTGAGTTCAGGTACTTCATTGCCTTTAAAATTAGCCTTAGTACCGTGACCACTTACTTCTCCATGTTAAGAGGAATTCTCGCCGTTAGGTGCTTCCTTAATTGGAGAAATTAAGGGGGGTTGAGGATGGGTTTGAAGAAGTGGTAGGGTTAAGAATTTGTTCAATTGAAAAAGAAGGAATGTTTTTAGGTTTTATAGGGGAAGGAATTATTTATGTTTGAGGTAGTGAAGAATTAGTATTTACTAGAGAAGTATTTTGAGAAAAGGAATCTTGGGAATGTATAGGAGAGGAAGAGGAAGGAATATTTACTGGAGAAGAAGGTATAGTTACTGGGGAATTTACAGTGTTAGAAGGTTTAGGATTTATAAGATAAGAAGGAATTTTAGTGACTATAAGGGTAGAAACTGGGGAATTTATAGGAGAAGGAGTAGGATTTATAGAAGAAATAGGGGTAGGATTTAAAGGTACCTCTTGGTTAGCTGATTGATCTAAAGATGGATCAGTCTGAGGTATCTCAAAACTGAGTAAGAATTTTCTCAATTGGAGTGAAGGTTGGTGTGGGGATGTTGGTATCAGGAAGATCAGAATCTTCCTAATGAAGGGGTAGGGTGCCTCCAACATCCTCATCACTGCTCACCACTTGAATATTATTTTGAAGAGGGCAGTTGGTGGTAGAACACTTATGCTGAGTACCCTTATCTTTATTGAGGGCCTCTTGAACTACAGTAGCAATGCCAGGACTAGTTGTGTCCTCATCCTTTGACTTTTTAGAATCACCTTGCTCCTCAATATCTTTTAATACAACTAGTTTGTGCTTTCTTAGGCGTATGCTTTCCTCTGCCTCCATAACATCTTCCTAATCTTCTTCATGCTATTTCACCTTAGCTTCCCTCTAAGCGTGAGTTTTTTTCCTTCATCTACCTTCTTTGCCTTCTTGGAGAGTGAGTAGTCGTATCTATTACCCTTGGTTTGAGGGGCTCTTCTTCCTAGCCTTAGAAGAGCCTACTTTGGACTTTAAAGAGGATGCAGTGGTGTTGATTTGATCCAACTTTGCTGACAATGGCACATTGTCGCTAAAGTCTTCACTACCTCCCTCAAAGTCAATCATAAAACCATCTTCTTCCTCCTTGGGCACATCCATTGGCAATAGTGATGGTATGCACTTAAGCTTTCACTTTTCTTGTGCTTTATTATACCTAGCATGAACTTGGTCATGATACAGCTTGGTGAAGTGAGATAGATCTAGAGTTTTCTTCACCACCAGCACTGTATCTCCAAGCCCTCCAAGATAAGCAAGAACATCTGCTTTCACTACCTTCATCAAGGCGGTGATGAGGTAACCATAGTGGTAGAAAGTAGTCAGCTTCGTTAGGTGGTGAAGAATCATAACAACCCAATTTAGCCTTTTACCCTCTACCATATGGTAGACCGCACACCTCTCGAAGTAGGTGAGCTAGTCACAAAGCCTGTCTTGGTCAACAACAGCTTCACCACCATCTAAGGGCATGCTCTTGTTATCCAGCTCATGCATGAGGCGATAATCTCCCCTAAGATATAGTTAGTCATGAGTTCCCAATCTTCTAGGATGATAAAGTTATCCTAATTACCGGTCTTTTAGAGTTAAGTACCTTTATGAGGCATGTTGAGGATGCTCATGATCACTCTCAAGCACATGAGGTAGGATTTTCCATCAATCTCCACCAAAAGGATATCGTTGAAGCCTTAGATTGTGTAGAGATTGGAGTAGAAAGCCCTAATGAGACCTGCAATTGCCGGTCCCTCCAATTACAGAAATTGGCTAAGATTTTGCTACTTGATAATGCGATTCCTCAGGAGACTCTCATGATCAACACCATATACTAGGCCAAATTACAAGTTATTTTCCCAATCTACCTTGGTGAATAAAATTCCCTCTGGGAAAGTGATTTTCTCCATCCTGCCTTCAGCATTTACTATAAGGCTTCTCTTAGAGGTTGATTAGAGTTTAAAAGTGGTTTTTGTTATCTCCATTTGAGAGAGAAAAAGTATTTTTAAGAAGAAAAGATATCAGTGTTTTTAAGCTCTAGATATTGATTAGGATTCAAGGATGCAGGTAACCTCTCTCTTCAACTTCTTCAGTCTTTTATAAATAGCTTGATCTCTTTGAGATACGTAGCGCTTCTTCACCTCAAGATGAGAACTAAAACTAAGATTAACACTTGATTAATAGCCTTAGTGAAATAGTGAGTTTAGCAGAAAACGGTTCCCATTCAAAAGCACATCTTTTTGAAAACATGGCTTTTGATTTGAACCGTGAAACTGAATCTCACACTGTTACTTTAAATTTTAGACAGAGTTAAATATGTGTCATCTCTTAGCTGAAATAAGACTTGATCTTCAACACTTAGCTAAATTTCTAACTTCTTCTTCTTCACATGGGGTTTGCCATACCAATAAGCAGCCTTAGGATATTGAACTGTTCCTTTGGCAATGGTTTTGTGAATATGTCAGCTGTTTGCCACTTTTCCATTGATAAGTTTAATAACTAATGGTTCCAAGAACTTGTTCTTGAGACTTGGCTACACTCGTTTCATAAGGCTTATCCTTAAATAATGGTGCCGAAAACTTATTCACGAAAAATGTAGGTGTTGTCAATACCTCTTATCAAATAGAAAAATGATGATAACTGCAAGTATACAATTGAGATGTAGTTTTAAAAGATATTGAACCCACAGGGAAGGAACCAGGTCTAAGGAATAACAAGGAAAGACAAACTAAAAGAAAATAAAAATAGATTTGAGATTTTTGGATAGGAAGATTAAAATGAAAAGTTGAGTAAATATAGATGTGGAAGATTAGAGAATCTAAATATATAGAATCTTCACTACGAACAAGTATAGCAGAGAAAACATACAAGTTCAACAAAGATGTTACGATTCACTAAACTAATCTAACAGATTTGGTTCAAGCAACACATGAAATAACTTTTCTAAACCTAGCCCAAACGAAATAAGACAATTATGAAAACCTGGATAACATCAATACTATGCTTAGTACCGGTCGCTCTCACATAGCCACATTTAGCAAGTTACCATTCCAAAAATGTTGGCTCACTAAACAGCGTTATATCACAGATCTAATGATTATACACAATATTCTTAACCTCGAAACTACTCTTAAAATTAACTCCAATGCATATAACTTGATTAACATACAAGACTTAGCATGAAATATGCATTATGACACATAGACATATCATAAACTTCGAAATAGAAAGTATAAGTAGAAAGCAAAGCAAAGTTGTAAGGTATTCAAGTGAAAGCTAAAGTTGATCAAACTGTATCCACTCTTTAATGGGAGTCGTCAACTACCGCAATTCCTGCATCTGCTTTGAATTCGATCTCGGCCCATACAGAACCTTCGCTAGGATACTATTCTTTGTAAATATTGAACAAATGAATATTGAAGAACAAAAACTTTTATTGATAAGTGATTTGCAAGTACAGTTATACAACAATCGCTTGCGAATATAGAGAAATCTAGTGATCGAAGCAAGGATTCGAATCACTTAAACGTTTTCTCGCTAACACTTAAGAATGTAGCGAATCTATCTACACACACACACACACACTCTATATGTGACTCTTTATTTGCACTCTAATGCTGCACACATCCAATGCCATGAAATTGTGATGGAATGGAGCCCTATTTATAGAGTTCGAAGGGTTGAGTCTATCCAAATGAAAGGTTGTGTCCATTGGTGAAAGATAGCATCTCTTCCGTGATTGGTTGAGAAGCTTTGATATAATCCATAATGGATAAGCACCTTTTCATGATTGGTTGACTCCTGAGAGGTGTCTGTTCGTTGGTAGTTGATGGTGGTTGATCATGCTTATCTGGCAGTTGTTGATCATGGTGGTTGATACACATGTCACGACCGTGAATCTTTAATTGGTAGACTTCTGTTTCTGAAGTAAACAAGTCACGACCATGAATGATTGTCACGACCGTGAATTGAGTTTACTCAGAAATCTTTTTGTCATTTCATCGATCTTTGATAGCTTCGATCCTAAGCCAAATCTTTAAGTTCCACGCATCCTTTTGCACCTTTTTCACTCTTTTTTCATAGAATTCCACTTTAGATCATTTTACTCCCAAGATTTACCTAGTATCTGCATTTGCATAAAAAATACTACATACCACGTGAAATCTTTTATATGAAGTATAAAAATGACTTAATTCATAGTGTTAAATGTATAAAATTAATATGATAATAAGTGTAATTATACACTTATCAATTATCATAAGCATATCCATCGTATAAGATGTAGAGTAGGGTGAGACCAACTGCACCAATGAAATCCCTACAATAATATTAAGGTGGTAGATTATCTTCCCATTATAAATCATTATACAAACCTTATTGACGGATGTAATGACTTGTACAACATGGTTTCCCTTAACATGTGTTTGTTCATGAGACTAGATAGGGTTAATGACTTAACTGAAATTGGTTAGTTGTCCATATCAATGGAGCTATATTGGAGACATATTTGAGGAGTCGTACAATTAGGTATGCACGTCTCGAGAAAGAGAACTCAAATGGAATAGCAATTGCATGGATTGCAAATGGACATGTTCCAACCATGATCATTTATTATAGTTTAACCTGCTATAGCAGGGGTCATGTTGGATGGGCTATGGATGCTACCTACTAAGGAAAATTGGTTGGGCCAAATTTCCCAAATTCAATAAAAGGGGCTATTTGAATGTCAAAAAATAAGTAGAAAATATGTATTTAATTAAAAACCTTATATTAAATGCATGTACAAATACTACTGTTTGAACAATTTCTATCTTATATCTAGGTTGAATATGATCACTAACGAAAATACTCGTATTGATATCGATCCTCTTGGTAACATAAAGTATGATATTTACAACTTCAATGAGCAGTTTTGTACTATGAGGGGAGTTCTCCCGACTACAACTTGGATTATGTTCTAGATAATCCGAGTGCCAAACATCCAGGCAAAAATGCTTTTACGTGTGAGATGAATGATTACGAGAGGCATAAGGGAAACTATGAGTTTATTGCAAAGCGTATGTTAGACAACATGCTCTCCAAGTACACATAAGTGAACAAAGCGTTAGATCTCGCAACCATGATTGATCATCTCAATTCGGTGGAAAGTTTGGAAGATAGACTATTCCATGGTAAGTTGTAGGAAGACACCTCATCAATAGAGTTGGTTATATACATATATGACAACTTTGAGCAATTAAGGGAGTTGGGTGTTGTGTACAATGAGGAGTCCTTGAGAGAAATGGTATTGAGGGGGATTACCCAATAAATATGATTCTTTCAAGAAGATGCTTAAAGAGTGTTCTCCCAACTATACTTTAACCCAACTCATGGACTTGCTCGAAATTTATGAGATTGAGTTTAGAAATAAAATTAAAGAGCAATTGAATGTTGAGGACCTTAAGTTAAAGAAACTTAAAGGTTTAAAAGTCAAGAGAAAGATCATGAAGTAGTTAGAGTTGAAAAGGGAGAATGTTTCTCTTAGAACAAGCTCATCGGATAATGATGAGGGTTGTGGCTTAAACTTCTAAAGGTATTTTCATACTAGGGAGTTTCTCTGCAATTCCTTATGAGTCTACATGGGTATTTGATACTGGTTCTGGTACTCATATATGTACTTTTGTGCAGGGGTTGTTGAATAGTAGGAGGCTTGCAAAGAGGGAAATGGACCTAAGAGTTGGAAATGAAGCACAGGTTGCTGCAACAATTGTAGGGACATATAGCCTTTGTTTTCCTAGTGGCCTTGTTTTAGTTTTGAATAATTACTATTATATTCCTCTTGTCACTAAGATTATTACTTCTGTTGCGCTTTTGGCAATAGATGATTTGAGATTTTATTTTCCAATAATAATTGTCAAAATTGATGGGATAATGTTCTTTATGCTTGTGGAATATGCATGGATAGAATTTATGTTCTAGATACTAAAACTGAAATTCTAAATATGAACATCGTTAAGAAATCAAAGATAGATAAAGTGCAATCTTCATACTTATGGCATTGTCGTCTAAGCCATATAAATGAGGCTCACTTAACTAAGTTACACATGTGATGACTTGGTCCTAATGGAATGGGAATCCTATGGGACATGTGAACCTTGTTTAAAGGGTAAGATGACTAAGAAACCTTTCAAAGGAAAGGGTTAGCATACCACAAATACTTTAGAAATAATACATTTCGATGTATGTGGTCCAATGAGCGTCAAGACACATGAATGTTTTGTCTACTTCATAACCTTAATCGATATTACTTAGGATATGGTTATTTGTACCTAATGAGGCACAAGTCTAAATTTTTGAGAAATTCAAAGAGTTCAGAACCAAAGTAGAGAAACAACTTGTGAAAAGTATTAAGACCCTTCAATCTAATCAAGGTGGTGAATAGTTAAGCTAAGAGTTTCAGGATTATCTAAGGGATAATGGTATTTTATCCCAATGGAAACCTCCTTATACACCCCAACACAATGGAGTGTCGAAAAGGAGAAATCAAACCCTACTCGATATGGTTCGATCCATGATGAGCCAAGCAGAACTCAGCAGATCCTTTTGGGATTATGCACTTGAGAGTGCAATTTATTTATTCTAATTAGAGTGCCCTTGAAATCAGTTGATCAAACACCATGTGAAATGTGGTATGGTAAGAAACCAACACTTTCTCACTTAAGAGTTTGGGGATGTCTAGCTTATGTAAAGAGGATAAGTTAAGATAAGTTGGATGCTAAGTCAGATAGGTATCTGTCTGTAGGTTACCCTAAGGAGACTATGGGTTATACCTTTTATGATCCCAAGGAA